>BJCM01065493.1:0-28921 GCA_018326385.1 Flaveria bidentis | reverse complement strand
ACGACACAACAAAACAGAGGAGACAAGGACCAGCAACAACAAAAATATTGTTTTTGATTTTCATCAGCACCGCAACAAAACAGAGAAGATGATTGACGTCGAACAACCCTCCTGATCCTGAATTGGATGATGAGGGAGCCGATGTTATTGAGGGAGGCTCTTGGGAAAAGGGATCGCTTGGTTGTGAGCCGCTATAATCGTTCGATTAAGAATTTAAGGGAAAGGAAAAACCCTATCGGCCGCTATAATCAATCGATTAAGTGAAAGGGAAAACCCTATACCCTTTCGGCGGCTATAATCTACCGATTAAGTGAAAGGGATCGCTAACTGCTCGCTATTACATCGCAAACCACCCTGTAGCGGCCTTCGGCCTGTACGCGTCATAGCGCGCTATAGCACCCGCTATAGCCGCTATTGACAACAAGGGTTGTATGTTCAGCTGCTCCTAACAATAAGACAATTGTAATATAGAAATAAAAGGAAGTGCAACACTAGGCTTCTCTCTGTTCACTCATGTCAGTGTGTGTTTCCATGTGCCATGTGTGTGTGTGCATGAGAGAGAGAGAGACGAATTGATGTGACATGCTAATGAAACAGAATGTCGTGCCCTAGAATCTCCCGATGTATGATAACAGAATGATAAGCAAGCGAACCAATATAGTGGGTATAGAACCTTTTCAGAAACAAGTCAGCATTCCCCAATTAGCAGAACACATTCTTGTTAGATCAGCTTAAACTGATGAATAATAATGCTTTTTCTCATTCTATCATGCAGATTGCAGAAGAAGAGAAACTTTTACAATATAACCCCATTTTATGTGTGTGATCTTCAATAACTTAAATCTTTATAAAACTTCCATAACTACAATTCATTTCCTTTTTGTTTCACAAAAATAACTAGAGTTTATTCCTTGATATTTTATTAAACTTTTTGGTGTAGACAAATTGTGGTGACTGACAAGAGGTGGGAGATTTAACAAGTAGATATAGATATGGATGACTGCTAAAAATCATAGTTATTAGCTGCCTAGCTGGTTAATCTCCGATCAGAATACTTAAAAGATCTGCATGGAAAAGAGCATAGTAATAACCTCGGTAAAATGTAAAAACTGATATGAGCATGGTAATAACCTTAGACAAAGCACGCCTAATTCTGGAATCTGCCCACACTTGTATCTTTCACTATCTCAAGCATGATTCATACAGATTTCTATGTTTGCAGTCCTTTATTTCACTAAATTTCTTTTACTATGCATCTCTAAATTGATTTAGCTACAAGGTAAGTAACAATCCCAAGGTTCTGAAATTGTACCAGACAAATCTATGTTTCCCCGCATGTATGTATGGAACCTAACACATATAGTATATCATCCTAAGATGAGAAAAATACAGACTTTGTACCCTCAACACCTTTCATAATTTCACTGTCATTGTGACACCACCTAGTATTATTAATGACAACTATAACTACAGAATATAAGATCATTTGCAACATAGGAAGTAATAAACAAAATAAGTAAATCAGCAGGATGTCCTATACTCCTATGTGTGTTTTTAAAAAGAAAATAAAACTGAAATATGTTTAGCTGCTTTACAGTGGTCAAGAACTACTTATCTGACCAACAAATCTTCAATAACAAACTATAAAGGGATGGGGCTTGTTATTGAAGGATTAAACAGAGGTCGAAAAGATTCTCTAAGAAGGTGATAACCACCAAGATTTACAACGTAGGACGAGAACCAATGATTGATGGTTTTTATGGTTCTCTTTGGATGACCATGTTCCATCCCATCAATTTAGTTTACCTAATATCAGGTCATTCTTCAGTATTGCGCCAAACCCTCCATGTATAAATCACCTTCCCCAGATTATAGTACGCGAGTAGTAATCATCATGAAAACTTAATGATCATTATCTTACGCTATCCTGCTTCTTAAATGCGTAGGTATCCCAAATATCAGGTATTTCATAAATAGATATCGGCCTAAAATACAAACATACAAAGTGAAATCTCACTCAACGAGTAGGGCAAGAAAGGGTGAGATGATGGCAAACCTTATGTAGTCACATGGATCGCGATACGTTCTAGTACGTGGAACGAAAACTGGTACGTGGTTCGTGCATTTCTAAAGGTCCTTACCTTTATCACGTGGGATAGACAAGCTACACCAAGAGACACCCCCAACTCAATGAAGAACTCTTAATTTTTACTTTTTTTTATTTTTCTGAAAGCATAATACCGAAGACATACAAGGAAAACCAATATTAGATATGGGTCTACGATTAACTATAGCCGATCAGTTACTTTTCCACCAAACTCATTTACTAATTTACCCCATGAAGGCAATTTTTGCAACATCCGGAAAAGAATAACACATAACTATCACGCAAATAGTAGAAAATACACACAAGTTAGTGTGTAAGCTTCTTCATGCAGCATTTCTCAATAAGACTTTTGGATTCGCAAAGTAATCACCGGAGACAAAAACATGAAACTTGACCTAAAAAAGTAACAAGCATGAACTGAAGTGTACCTTTGTAGCCACTTCAAGTGATTTACCGTAAAGTTCATTCCCTGGATCCTGAAATACACATATATGGGATTACACATCTGGCGTTGAGAAACATATCGTATTTATATTAATCCAACCTGTGCCCTACCTTTTTAAATTCTTCATATACATGACAAGTATCATACTACAACTAGAACTAAAAATTATGACATACATATATCATATATGTAGTAAGAATAATAATTTCAAGCTAAATTGTCAAACAGGAATACCTCATCGGCAGCCTGCTTGAAGAAAGTATAAGCCGAATCAAAATAACCCTTAGCCTCATCCTTATCAGGAGTCAGGAAAGCATAAGAAGTCTGTGCATTGCCCATACACCACAAGGCATCATGTTTCTTTGGATCAATCGACAATGCTTCATCCAGTTTCGCTATAGCATCTACATGATCAAATCAACCAAATTATCACAATTTCTTCCAAATTACAAGCCTAAAACAAACAAAAAACTTAAAAACATAATCAAGTTCAAATCAACATATTCATAGTTGGAAATTAAGTTACCTTTAATCATGATTTTCGACTCCTGAACACTCTGGAACGTCGACAGCTCTAGCAAAGCCCCTCCCCATCTGGTTAAATTCTGTGCAAATCAAACAACACAACACAACACAACACAACACAACACAACACAACACAACACAACACAACACAACACAACACAACAAATCAAACATTCAGAAGTCAGAAACATGAAAGCAAAACATCGTGCTGAAACCCTAACCTCGGTGTCGAGAGGGTTTTTGGCGTAGGTTGCTTCGGCGGTACGGCGAGCATGCTCGAAGAACAGAAGACGATCGAAATCATTTTGCATTTCCATGGGTGTGGGTGGATTTAGGGGTGACGATGTGGCCGATTTTTGCTGAATGAAATCGAGCAGAAGAGAGATAGATACACGACGATGGCTATGACCTAAAGGCGGTTTCCTGATCAAAGACTTGCTAATACTTGCGTGCGGTGCACGCGCGTGGGACCTGTCTATTTTTTTTTCTCACAAACGAACCGAATATTCAACACGAACCATTCGTGAACTGTTCGGTGTTCAGTGAGAAGTTCGTTTATATTTGTTCGTTTAATAAAAGAACGAACACGAACAAAAAAATTATGTTCATTTAGTTAAACGAACGAACATGAACACAAATCATGTTCGTGAATGTTCGATAATGCGTTCGTTAATGTTCGTTCGTGATATTTGATAATGTGTTCATTTATGTTCGTTAATGTGTTAATTTATATCCTTAATTTTATTGTCAGTTGTTTTTATGGCTATTATATCAAGTATTTTTTATAATCTGTTAAGTACTTATTTAATTTAGATTGATTTTGTGTAATGTTTGTAATAAACATGTAAGTTTTATTCTAAAATAAATCCATATTTGTATTAGTTTATATTCATGAGGATCTTTGTGTCCGTCATGTTCATAAACAATTTTTTTGTGTTGTTTTGCTTTTGTTTGCGTTCGTTTGCGTCCAGTAAGTGTTCGTGAACTGTTAATAAACATATTCATTTTCTTAATAAACAAAACACGAACAAAGAATATCGTTCGATAAGCGTTCGTGAACAATTTATGAATAAGTTTGTTTCTTAACAAAAAAATCTTTGTTCGTGTGCGTTCAGTTCGTTTGCAGTACCACTCAAAACCTATAAGAATAAAATGATAAAGTCATAACCTATGTATTTTATTTTGAAATTGTTCGTCAGAATAATAACTCGTACATCAAATACATTGTTATGTTTCATTTACTTTTTAAAAAACTCATAAATATGATAAAACCCTTCAAAGTGAATATTAAACCCATGATCTAAAAAAACATAAGCTCTATCTTTCACCCTCATGTCATTAAAACAAGTGATAAATAACTTTAACACGCTTTGATCTTGCAACTTTTTGCTAGTCTATTATAGCTAAATAAGACTAAAGTGACATGTTGTAGCCCCTTAGGTTAACATGTGCTCTTAAATGTGCTTTGGTTTCTATTGTTTTTACTTAGTTATGTCCTTTTCTTCAACTTATAAAATTAACTTTATAATTTAAATATATCGACCTTTATTAAGTTAAATCAAAAACTTTTAGAGTTCTATTAAAATTTAAAGTTTTATAAAAACTTTTATCAACATCTTGAAGTGCGGGAAAAACACACTAAGACAATATCAAACAATCAAAAATCATACCAAATAGTTTAAGATAACATAACACGAAAATAAAGAAAAATCAAATGAGACTGAACCAAACAAACCTTATTTGCTTTAAGTTGATAAGTAAGAACTATTCCTTTATCAGTAGAGGGGTTGTTCGGTAATTTTTTAATTACTACAACAACCACTTATCATGTAATCTAGCAAGAAACTTGGGATTTTAAATAAATTTAAAATACAAGATTTTTATTTCAAAACACTCAAAAATCTAAAGCAAACTCAGGAGGTCAACAGAAAAAACAAGTGGCGGCAAACACTCAACAATGCGTACGGACATGAACGAGCCACAACACACCATTACTCAAAAACCATCGTCGTAACGATCGTAACCTAATCCCCAATTCTCAATCACTCTAATCTCTTTGTAAATCCTTCAATGGCAACTGCTTCTCTCCCGTTGTTCAATCTAACTGCTAAATCTTCACCCTTGTGTTTCCGATTTCGTATCACCGGTAACAAGCCTCTGTTTACTTCCTCTTACGCCAAGTTTGGATCATCGAAGAAGAATCGAGACGGAGGACTTCAGATTTCTGTCTGTAAAGCAGTTGCTTCTTCATTGTCTTTTCGTGATCTCGATGCTGATGACTTTAGACATCCTCTTGACAAGCAGGTATAGCGATATGCATCTCATATCTCATCAAATTCGTAGTGTAACTTCTGTTTTTCTAGATGATATTACGATTATGTAATTTACGCTGATGTTGTTCGGATTGTAAGTTGTGATTTGAATGAATATCCTTGTGTTGTTTGTTGATTCGAAGTTTTCGATTTGCTTTTTAGAATACGCTGCTTTTGAAGGCGATTCCAGGTTTGAACGAGATTGGGAAGGCTTTGTTAGGTAAAATTGTAGTGGTTTATTGAATATTTCATGGTGATTAGGGTTTATATATTGTGTTCGATGTTACGTGATTGAAGACTGCTGTGGATTTGTATGCATCTATAGGCAGTGATTTTTGGATTTTTTAATTTGTACAAATAGACTGGCATGTTTTATTATAGCATTCTTGGTTTCGTATCGAATTGCAGGGAGCATATCAGAACAGGTCATGGTACTTGAAAACATAGGGACCTCTGTTCTTGTATCAGAAAAACAGGTGATTTTTAGTCTCATCATAGGATGTTCTTTAGAAGATGGATATATTGTATATAATCCCACTTATTCTTTCCACAAACTTATATGTAAGTTTTAAAATCCACCTCAATGTGTTTATTTAAATCTCTTTCTAGATTTATACATACTATCAATTCTGTTATTTGGTCTTATATTTTTCTTGCTACTGAAAGATCGGGGCTTGTTTTCGTTCAGCTTTCAGAACTTCATCACTTGATGGTCCAGTCAGCAGCAGCACTGAAAATTGAAGCACCTGACTTGTATGTGCGCCAAAGCCCGGTACCTAATGCGTATACACTAGCCATTAATGGTAAAAAGCCATTTATTGTTGTTCATACAAGCCTTGTAGAGCTTCTTACTAGAAAGGAGTTGCAGGTAACTTATATAATTTTTTACTCACATATACTTACTTAGTTTATACTCGTATAAATATACTTTATTTGTGATATTAAATGCTATTAACACAATATGTTAAACGTCTATTAACAGGCTGTTTTGGCTCATGAGCTAGGACACCTCAAGTGTGATCATGGTGTATGGCTAACATTAGCAAACATTCTTACTGTTGGAGCCTATACCATACCTGGTAGGTTTGGCCTTAAGTTAAAATAATTGAATAAGTGAAGTTATAAGCTCTAACAATTTATTCTATATGTTCAGGGATTGGAGGCATGATAGCCCAGAATTTAGAAGAACAACTATTTCGTTGGCTTCGAGCTGCAGAGCTTACCTGTGATCGGGCTGCACTTCTTGTAGTTCAAGATCCCAAGGTATACAATCAACAAGTATTTTATAACTTAATTCTATAGTTTTTTCCGTTTTTAATCTTTTATATATGTTCGTACAAGAGGTGGTCGTTTCTGTTCTAATGAAACTTGCTGGAGGATGCCCATCTTTGGCTGATCAATTAAATGTGGACGCCTTCTTAGAACAAGCCCGATCTTATGACAAAGCATCTTCAAGTCCAGTAGGATGGTATATAAGGTAAATCAGAGCTTTGTAATGGAGCAGAGGTGGCAAAATGGGTATTTTTAGTTACGGGTAAAAATGGGTAGGATCAAACTGAATAAATTCTTCTACAGGTGAAAACACTTAGATAGGTGACCTTCAAGACTTTTTGTCCTAAACACTTAAAGCTCTTATAATCATCAGTGTATCAAACATGAATACCAAATTTGACAAGTATAATAATATCTCAATTCTTTTGCATAATTTGATTACGGGGTTTTATGGATAGCATATAGTCTTTGAGTACCTTTCATCCCGTTTGACCTGTTATACCCATTTGACCCATTTATAGATAAAACATAACCCAAACTCTTTCTTTTGTGTTTCCTTTTTTTCACAGAAACGCACAAACAAGACAACTTTCGCATCCCCTTCCAGTACTACGAGCTCGTGAGATTGATGAGTGGTCAAGAAGTCAAGATTATATATCTCTTATGAAACGGGCAACTAATACAGACTCTTTGCAAAAAGCGTAGCAGATTGGGGAAAGATTAAATACTTAAATGAGGTAAAATCTTGCTCTAAATACTCAAAATCAAACTCCAATATGAGACAGTTTGATAAGCAACGGAGTCTTACCACTCTGGTGTTGATCGGATTAGCATTCATGTGGTTACACAAATTTAGCAACCACAACTTGTTATACGCACTCGTATATATACGACCTTTTATACTTGTACAAATTCAAATATCATATTTCAAAATTACGTTTATACATGTAATATAAACTCGAGCTTAAGCTTTATATGTAAATTAAGAAGGCTGTCCATAGGGTCGGGCTCTTGCTCAGTCCTGTTACATACTATGTTGTAGATCGAAACTTTCATGAACGATCAATGATTCTCGAGTATGATGGTAAGCCGAGTAAATTTTAGTGATCTAAACATTCCCTAGAATCTGATTATAAAAGAAGTGTTCTAAAACTTAATATATATTTTTTCTCCATTAGAAGAAAATAATAATGAATATACCACTGTCATTGTTAAACTCTTAAAGTATATGCAGAGAAATATTGTGGCATGTGCTTAAGACTTGAAATAATGGTTGCATATCTTTTTGAACTTCATGAATCGAGGAGATGAACTTTTCGGGTATCGTATTTTCACTTGTGTATTAAAGTTTATACTTATAAAGGCGGTCTTAATTGTATCATCCGTATGCTATGGGCAGTAAGTCACTACATTTCACTCACATATCATCAACAAACGTACATTTGGTGATTGTTTGATTAGTTTCATGACAAAGTGCATTACATACGCGACATAAACACACATGTTATCTGTCTCCTTTTTGTATTTGAGGTGTAAATGTCAACAGTGCCTCAAATCACAACATTATACCCACATTTGCTATTTAAGGCATAGCATTTGGACAATTAGTATCACTTATGTGATGATGTATGTCTGTCTTTCAAAAGACGCACCTTGTTACAGCTAGCGCACGAAACGGATGTTCGGAGTAACGTCTGTCCATTTTGATGCAAGCACAAACACAGCAATGTTTAAAAGAGAGCCTTAAAGAGAACCTTGGACCAAAAATTCATATCTAACATCTGTACAAACAAAAAGAAAAGCAAATGACAAGAATCATAACATCTTCATACGAATAGTACCTGTACAGTCTTCCTGACGGTACAAATCACTACAGGAGCATTACCATATTAAATGCTAAGCACCGGCTGATGATCAAGATTACCTATAAATACAAGTCTTAACTTGACGGTTGGCCATTGAATACAAAGCATTTACTCCGATCGTAGCATTTGTGTGTTGCTTCGTCTGTAACATTAGAGCATCCATGGTTCCACTAACTAGTCTTTCCTTGTCATGTCATGTTTATTGTTAATCAAAGAGATAACTTATTCTCACGTTCGAGCTTGCTTACAAGGATATTCCCCTTTGTGTAACGAGGCTAATGGGTTTGCTCAAGTTGTAGGATGTCTTGTGTTTAGACGTTCTAAATCAAAGATTCAAGAACTCCGGTCGAAGTATGGTTTATCAGATTAATACTGAAAGGTTCTGGAGGATACAACCATACGCGTTAGGGTAAGACCTCTATGTTATGCATAACTTATTTTTTTGTTTATGACAATAATCCAAACATCCAGTAGGTCATTAGAATCATAACATCAGTGGTTCGTGGTGGGTTCACGACATTAGTCATGCGAGTGGTGTCGTGCTACGTGTTCAACTTCTAAGAAGTGGAGAACGCGACTCGTTTTGTGCCTTAGCTGTAAGTATTTGTGACACGTCGGAAAAATAGAGGGCATATGTCTTAGTTTAGTGCTTGTAATATTACGTGTGAGCCTTCTTACCCGGGCAAAAACCTAAGCCTTTAAATCAAAACTAATTAATAAACACCACATGTACTTGGATGCTATAAACCAACTGTCTTCTTTCTCAAACTTAAAGGCTAATATCTAGGCCCCTTATTTCTCCAGTGGCTTAAAAGTGATGTTCATTTTATCAACTTGAGTCAACATGTTCATGTTGGTTATCATCCCTTAAATTAATGTGTAATCATTTTTCTGAAAGTCGACATCTTTGATTTAAACATCTAGCTTTTTAATTCAAAAGAAAGCTACAATATAAAAATCTACCTGCAATCCAACTTTCAATCTAAGACAACCAGTTTCAAAGACCTAGTCTCAATCGCAAATTCACAACTCTTAATATTATATAAACCACTTTAAATTAAACATTATAAATTTATAATGCACCTTTGAAATTTATAAAAGAGTAAATTATCATTTGCATCCCTGACGTTTTTTCATTTTAACCACTTGTATCCCTGTAGTTTCAAAGTCTCGATTTGCCCCCAAACGTTTCCTTTTTATCTCCATTTGAGTCCAAAACACTAACGACGTTAGATTTTTCTGTTAACTTTTGTAAAATGACAAAATTACCCTTATTTATTAATTCACATACCCATCTTCAAAGTCTCCCATTTCCCCCAAATCAAACTATCAAACCCTATGGGCTTACAAAACCAACTCATTGACGTCTCATCAGAATCTCTTCCGATCATCCTTCTATCGCTCATCGCCACCGGCGTCTGCTACCTCCGATCACTCATCGTTGTCGTCCTCCGCTCCATACGCATCTCTCGCCGCCGCTTCGACGACACAAACGACGCCGTGTTGCTCCTCGCCGATCACCTGAACGCAAACCGCGTGTTGTCGTACGAATACACTCCAGATCCCATCGATTACCAATGCATCGTGTGCTTGAACGATTTCGCCGACGGTGAATGCGTCTACCCACCACCGCGCTCAACTCCCAATCGGACATCTTCCCCTTCATCTCCTCGATGTTTTCACGGTTCGATTCCGTGACAAAGCTCTCTTTACGATGCGACCGTAGATCCGTTAGCGTAGATGACAGTGGGTTGATTCTGATATCCATCCGGTGCCGGAAGCTCACACGCCTCAAGCTCCGTGGTTGCCATGAAATCACCGATATAGGTATGACAGCGTTGAGGGAAAACTTTAAGGAATTGAAGAAATTCTCGTGTGGATCTTGTATGGTTGCGATGCTGGTGATGGGACTGTGGTGGTGGTGATGGGGTTGCGGAGTTGTGATGGGGCTGCGGTGGTGGTGATGGGGCTGCGGTGGTGGTGATGGGGTTGGGGTGGTGGTGATAGAGTTGCGGTGGTGGTGATGGAGTTGTGGAGGTGGTGATGATGGTTGTGAAAATGGTGATGGTTAGTTGTCATGGTGGTGATGAAGAGTAGTTTAGTCTTTTTAACAATAATTCTAACAGGAAAACTAACGGTGTTAATAATCTGTACTCAAATGGAAATAATAATAAAACAATATAAACTTAAATGAAGATAACATGAAACGTCACGGATCAGATGACAATTTTCAAACTGCAGGGATGCAAATGGTTAAAATAAATAAACGTCAGAGATGCAAATGATAATTTACTCTTTATTAAAAAAAGGTCGTGGTTATCGTAGCAACTTTGGTACGAAAGCAAAAGGTTGGTCAGTACCAACTAAAGCAACAATAGCAACTGAAGTAACGATAACAACTAAAGTAGCGGTAACAAACAATGGAGAGCTGGTAACTCTTACTAATATGTTATTTTTTGGAACTACTTTGGTGTAAAATGACGGTTATAATTACCAATTAAATAACTATGTCTAGAGAAATTGTGAAGTTTTATAAAAACATATTATTGATTCACCTCATATAAAAAACCAATCTGGTAAGATGTTTGAATGAAAAATTCTACAAAAATTCATGGTTTTTCTTAATCTATAAGAGAATTGTCTTATTGAATATCCGTGAGTAACAATGAAATAATTCAATCTAAAGTGTTAATATGGTTCAAAGATATCCAACTTATTAGGAATTTAAAAATCTACAAAACCACGTGTGTGGGGCATTTCAATTATTTATTGTTGTCTCTCTTTTTCTAAGCATGCTAGTGTAGTTGTGTGTTTGTTTTGACATGTAGAAAAAGATGCAAGAGTTGTAATTTGATTTGCATTGTCTTTTTCAATGTTCTTATGTCATCCTTTATCCTCATGAAAGACGTAAGTTCAATCTAGATCTAGATGGGTACATATATGGTTTTGTTTAAAATAGTCAAGGTGAAGATTTACACTAGCCCATACCATCCCCGATTGATAAAAGTGTTTTGCTAGATCTTTTACCCACTAGTTTAACTTGAACATTCGATTGTACGCTAGCCCTAAGATATACACGTGATCGAGAGACCTCCAACCCATATTGAGTTGATCATCATAATTGTTTCATGAGACTTGTCATATGAATCTAGGCTAAGGTGGTCTAACGGCCTAATTTTTGTTATTGTGTTTTGAGGATCAATGTCGGATGGCAGCATGATACCCTTTTTCAAGACCCGAATGAGGATCCAAGATGCATCAATTGTCATTGTCGTATAATTTGTTAGTCAATATATTTAAGGTAATTATACACTTATTAAAAATAATAATATGATAAATTTTAATAATGTAAACAACGATATACTGGTTGATAATTTGTATATACTTGTGATTTTAACCAAGTATTCCTAGCTTTCATTTTTGTTGCCAAGAACAATCTAATGCTAACAGAGAAGTAACTCAGTATTCCCTGGTTATGTGTCTTATGGCGTGCCAATGAGATTGACTAGCTTTGTTGTTGAGGAAGATTGTCCTTCATTGCCATTTAAGAGACCATACCAAAGGGATTGAACCAATATAGGGGCAGAAGAAAGAATTTACTCGAAACTCAAGGGATGATAAGATCCAGGCTTGGTTGGTATTTACAATGACGAACTTTTTTTGTTGCATCCTTGACATGTCATATGTCATATGATTAGGGACAAATGAAATTACATATTTGATAGAGTGAGATTGTCCTTACGAATTGAATATAAATATTAATTATTATTAATTAATGACTCATAGTTTGAATGATCAAAATCAAATTTGTTAAAAAAGAATTCAAAGTAAATTTACATCATATGCCATGTCTCACGACTACATTACAAATATAAACATTGAATTTTAGGAGATGACTAAATTGTAACATTTTCGTTTTGAAAAGAAAGCAACTACATTCTTGCCTTCAAGTACACATGACGTTTCTTTATTTTTTTTTTTTTTTTTTGATGGAGGCTAGAATCTATCACTCTTTTTCAAATGGCTAAAACATCACGCTCAAATCAAAACCAACCAATCAGATAAACACATTGTGTATTTAAAGGACTACAATCTAACCAACTTCTTTTTCAAACGAATATAACCCAGCCTTCAAATCAAAACTAATTAATCCGAAAACCAACCAATCAGCTAAAACCTACATTTAAATGTCAACATCTGTTTTTTCAACTTGAGTCAACATGTTAATGTTAATGATTATCCTTTAAATTAATATGTAATCATCTTCCTTAAAGTCGACATTATTGATTCAAACATCTACCTTTTTAATTCAAAAGAAAACTACATTATAAATAAATCTCCCTACAACCCAACTTTCAATCTACGACAACCAGTTCCAAAGACCCATTCTCAATCAAACTCACAACTCATGATATTATACAAATCAATTCAAATTATATATATAGTAATTAACAAGTTTTCTATGCATTGTAAGTTGTATTTTACGCTTCATGGGTTGTAATTTGTTTTCATTTCTTAATCATTTTTTTTATTTTAACTCAATGTTTTTACATATTCAACAATTTAGTCACAATATTTTTTACTTTCAACTTCGTTCCTCTGTATTTTTCATATTTTACAAATTTTTCGTTTTATGTCTCGATCTAAATTTTACGAGTTAACACGCCGTAACGTGCATGTGTGGTATAACGATTTTTCGTTTACTTTTCATTCCATTTATTTTTTTCGTTTTTATGGTTTTCTTGGTGTTGGTGGGCAATGATGGTGGTGTATCATTAGCATTACTTGGCATCGCTTTACGCCTCCCGTCGCAACGTAAAAGGCTTAATACTAATTAAATATTAAAGTTAAATATTAAAATGCATCTAAAATTAATATAAAAAAATATCTTAAAATAATAAATATAGTACCCTCGATCTCCTCCTACACCATAACAAGATGGAAACAATAATATTATTCATCTTCTACATCATCACATACGGTCTCCTTACGGCAATTATCTACCATAAACTCCGGCGACTTCTCCGGCGACCCACCGGAGGTAATGCACCACCGACATACCCCATCATTGGCTGTTTGATCGCATTCTACAACAACCGCCACCGTCTGCTGCCGTGGTACACCGATCTACTGGCGGAATCGTCAACTCAAACGGTGGTCATACGGCGGTTTGGTGCTCGGAGAACCATCATCACCGCCAATCCGCAAAATGTCGAATACATGCTCAAAACAAACTTCATCAACTTCCCCAAAGGAAAACCGTTTACTGAAATTCTTAACGATTTTCTAGGGTTAGGGATTTTCAACGTTGATGGTGAATTGTGGCATTTTCAGCGCAAATTAGCAAGCCACCAATTCACCACCAGATCGTTGAGGGATCATGTGGAGATAACTGTGAAAGAAGCTGTGAAATCGAAGCTTTTTCCGGTGTTGGATTCGTTCGCTGATGATCAATCGCCGGTGGATTTACAGGAGTTGTTGAGGAGATTAGGGTTTGATATTGTGTGTAAACTGACATTAGGGTTTGATCCTTGTTCGTTACGAGATCGACGGACTTTCTCCGGTGAAGTGCCGATTCTGAAGGCGTTCGATACCGCGGCGGAGATATGCGCACGGCGGGCGGCGACGCCGATCGCCGCCGTGTGGAGGATGAAGAAGCTCGTCGGAATCGGGTCGGAGAAAGTGCTGAAGGATTCCGTCAACGAGATCCATGAATACATTACGGAAATCATTCATCAACGAAAGAAGAAGATGATCAATGAACATAAATCTAATGATCAGAATAATGATTTGTTAAGCAGACTGATAGTTAGTGATGTGAGTGAAGATCTAATTAGGGATATGGTGATCAGCTTCATCATCGCCGGAAAAGACACCACGTCGGCGGCGATGACGTGGCTGTTCTACTCCTTTTGCCGGAATTCCGACGTGGCAGAACAGCTAGTAAACGAAATCGATTCAAAATCATCGGATAACTATAACAATAACGATAAGTTTGACGAATATAAGGAATCGAAGTATCTACAAGCGTGTATACGCGAAACCATGAGGTTATACCCACCGGTATCATGGGACTCAAAGCACGCCGTCGCCGACGACGTGCTACCGGACGGAACTCCGGTGAACTCCGGCGACAGGGTGACGTATTTCCCGTACGGAATGGGGCGGATGGAGAGTATATGGGGCGTTGACCGGCTGGAGTTCCGGCCGGAGCGGTGGTTAGACGATGGTGGAGCGGGTGGTGATGCGGTGGCGGTGAGAGAGGTGTCGGCGTATGAGTATCCGGTGTTTCATGCGGGACCGAGGGTGTGTATCGGGAGGGGGATGGCTCAGGTGCAAATGAGTTGTGTGGTGGGTTCGGTGGTTCGGTGGTTCGAAGTTCGGGCGGTTGGGTGCGGTGAGGGGGTGTATGTGCCGTCGTTGACGGCACGGATGGACGGTGGGTTCGAGGTGGTGGTTCGGAGGAGGTGTGGTGCCACGTGGCGGGATAAGGGGGGTGAGAATTGTGAAGTGACATGAAAGTACAAGTTTGACAAGGTCCAATTGTCTATTGTTGTGGATTTTGTCTTTGGTTTTTTTGTGAACTTTTGTTATTTTTTGGTACTTCTGGATGGATGTAGTCACATCACATCACGTGAATATATATATATATATATATATATATATATATATGTATGTATATTTTCATTTTTTTATTTGTACGGTTACTTTCAATTAAGAATGGGGGATACCCGTCGTGAGGCCACCGTGTGACTGCGCCGAGCAACGACACTGCCGCTCGAGTTTGTCGATTTATAAATCGATTATCTTAAATTTTATACATTAAAATCAAACATTTTTTGTTCGAGTTTGACGATTTGTAAACTTTTTTAACTTTCTTGTCATATACGTTGACGATGCTGAAAGTTCGAAAAAAAGGTTCTTAAAACGTGATCGTGTTGGGTTAATGATGTTCTTATAAACGATTGTTTTGGGGAGGACCCAAAATAAAAATGTGAGATGTTTAGAACTAGGTTTCGACTGCCTAGGTATTTATAGAAAAAGATTGTTAAAGATATACACAACAATTTTACATGGTTTAAAGAAGAGTTTGATGGGAGGTGAAAAAAATGTTTCATGGCAATACAAATATATAATCCAGCAATACGTCAACTCGCAACACGTAACTCACCAACACATATGACAAATATTTACCTGTGTCAGCTAGGACTTTACATGAGCGTTTTGAATATTTTTGCAACGCTATTATTATTTTATATGGTGATAAATTTTAGTAGCCATAACATTGTATTATTATACGAGCCACATCAATATACACACAACATTCTAAGAATGCTTGGTAGCATTAATTGTACTTACTGGAAATGGATAAATTATCCTTTGCGTTTGTGATGAGAATATCATTTGGTGTAGCCGGTTTTAACAACGACATCAATCTTCTCCGTCAATCTCCACTACTCATATCACAATTAAATGGAACCGCTCCCATATGCCCGCTTCATGTTAATGGGTATCAATATAAAAGTGCTTACTATCTAGTAGATGGTATATATTTTTCATGGTCAACTTTTGTTAAAATCATATTTTTATCCTCTTGAATACAATGAAAAAATAAAATTTAAATAGGCGCAAGAGTCCGCAAAAAAGACGTGGAACGAACTTTTGGTGTTTTAAAGGCAAAATGACAAATATTTGCTCGACCGGCTAGAACAATGAAAATAAAAAAAATGAGAAATCAAATATATACATGTATTATACTCCACAATTTAATTATAAAAAAATGATGACAATGCTATTTTCCCGTGCAAATTCGAACTCATCTACCGCTCCAATTGAGATCAAAAATACAAATTTGAAGTTACAGGATGAGAGCACACATTTTAGGCTTGAATTCGATATCGTAGAACACATTGCGAATAATGTGAATATCATGATTTTGGATGAAGAATTTATTTCTTTTCAAATAGTTTTATATATAGGTTGTAACTTTTAAAATTACGAAGTTCTTATTTAAAAATATTTATTTATAAATTTAATTATGAAGTTCATACTTTAAAAAAACTATGATATGAAATAACATGAATGCCCATCTCTAAAATTTGTGGTGTGATATGGTGTGACGTGGTTTGATATGACATGTTTTCATTAGTTGGTGATTGGTGTAGTGGAGACACTCAAAACATGAGTTTCCATCCACCCTAAGGGTTCTTCGGCACCCTCTATGGACCTGAGATACTTCGGTTTGATCGGCAACTTCTCATTCGGCATGCGGTTAGCCGATCGAATTTCAATTTTGGCAACTACAACTTGAGTTTTTTCCCAAAACTTGAGTTTTTTCCCAAATTTTAGAATGTTGTGAATTTAGATAGTTCGGGTTGTGTTCCTATTAGTGTGGATGGTTTTGAGTAAATTTGGGTAAACATAAGGTGACATTTAATAATCTTTGATTAGATTGGATAATTTGGTTGTGCCACTAGTATCTTAAGAAAATATCTTTGCTAAGTTACTTGACTAATTAATATCTTGCTAACAAGGGGATTGAATAATCCACAATTGGTGTTGAACGAATAGATACTTTTTAAAGGTTAAGGGCTCTTGTTTCATGTTCTTCTTGTTAGGTTGTCCGACAACCGTAACGCCTGTTAGGCTTAGGCTTATATGGGTTCTTGAAACACCACACAAATTAGGAATTGAACACAACTATGGTTCACTTCCAAAATAAGAAGATAGAAGATGTTAATATATTATCGCTAACATCGATCACCCTGAATTTTGATAACGAAGATTCTTGAACCATTCCATTTTAGTAATTATATTGTTATGCTTTTAATCGTTAATAATGAATATCGCTTAATTAAAAATAAATATGGTGTGACAATAAAACACAATAAAAATTAATGTGACGTTGATGTGACAATAAAAATTAATGTGACGTTGATGTGACAATGAAAATTCGATGAGCAATGGAACCTACACCTAATAACCTCATGTAATTAATGTCGTCATCCGGTTTACATGATTTTGTATAAAATAGTTTAAATGGTTTATATTAACCCTGGCAATCTTAACCCATAGTAGTGATAATGGGTTAGCTTGGGTAAAGAATGGGTTATGAGAAAACCTTAGTGAGTTTAGAACGGGTTGGAATGGGTAAGAACAAGTTCTCAAGTGGGTAAGAACGAACAATTGTTTGTCTACAAGAACAAGTGAGACAGTTGACCACCACCTTCAACCGACCATGTTGCACCTCCATTGTTGACGGACCACCACCTACCATCCATCGCACCACCACCTACCATCCATCGCACCACCACTAACCAACGCTACCTCCAACACTACCAAGCATTGTCGCTGCAACCACCGCCAACTATCGCCACCGCAACCACCATCGACTGTCGCCGCCGCAACCACCACCGAGCAACGCCACAGTAAACCACCGCCTCCGCCACAACAACTACCAACCACTGCCGCTACAACCACCGCCAACTGATGCCAACCTAACTATCAACCATAGGGCATGCCTTTGATTTTGTTGCAAAATTTTACAACATTTCCTTGGTAGCCTTCATAATTTGTCAATCACCACCGTAGAAGAATGTTTGCTCTAATAGTGTAATACAACTGTGTTGTTTTAAAACATAGGTTAAAGAAATAAATTAACTAAAACAAAATAATAAATATTTTAATATTTTGTTTAATATTTATTCTATTTTATTTTAATGTTCAGAATCTTCATATTATTGTTCTCAACGTGGTGGTCGTTGTCTTTCATATCCAATAGATCGGATGTCAATAGGTGATCATTGTAACCAATTTTGAACCAATGATCCTGGATGATTTCATTGATGATGGTGACTATTTGAGGGTTCATTGTGATAGGAATTGGTATTGGGACCATAAACTTTTGTCAGAGGGTTGTCGTTGTATCCATTATGTTAGTTGTTTTGATCAAGCACAAAATTTTACTTAACCCTATCTTTAAAACAAATTTATCGGAGGATTCTTCAAAGTGACAATATCATGTTTTTTTTTAAACAATTTTGACCCATTTTGACCCGAACTCATTTTGACCCGAACTTATATTGACCCATGCCCATTATAACCTTAGTTTTAATCAACCCATATTGACCTCAACCCATATGGATCCAAACCCATCTTGACCCAACAACCAACTCAATCCAACCCGCCAACTTTGCCACCTCTAGTTTATATAGTATACTAGCTTTAGTTACCCGTGTATTACACGGGAGATGGAAAGTTAATTATTAGAATAACATAAAAACAAAAATTAATAAAACTAAATGTATTACATGAGTTGAAAATATAAAATTGATTAGTTGTTTGATTGTTATTTATATAATACTAACATTAGTAAACTCGTATATTACACGAGTTAAATAATTAAATATTAATGATAACGAAAGTTTATGAAGTATAAAAATAATATTTTAAAACAAGATATGATTAAATTTACATACGAGTAATAATTATAAGTGATTTAACTACAAGTAATAAAATAATAATAATACTTTTTAAACTTTAGTTTTAATACAAGTAATAAAATAATAATACTACCTTTTAAACTTTTTAAACCATTTTGAAAAAAAATACTTTAATATAAATGTTTTTAAAAATATTTTTTTAAAAACCAGAATAGTTAAACTTCGAAGTTATAACAAGGAAATTCTAAAAATGAGATTTATTTCATACGGTTTGTTTTGAACAAATTGTTAATTTAAAAAAAATAAAAAATTAATAACAAAAGTTTAAAAAAATAATATCATTGTTTTATTATTTATAATTCTTACTTATATATAATTTTAATCATATATTATCAAAACATTGTATTATAATTAACAAATATTTGTTATTGGAACCCGGATCAAAAGCTAAACTGCAAGTGGAACCATGTGCCTACCTGATCCAACCGGTTTCTACCAAAAAAAAAACCATCAGCTCATACCCGTTCCATATTATGAAAATAAATTGGTTATATACACAGTTTCAGACTGCAAATCGAAAAAACCCGAATTAGAAAAGTTGATTATTGGAAAAACCTAGTTGTTGGTTATATGCAATAAAATAAAATGTTTTCTTTAATTAAAAGGGTCGTGATGTCGTGCCCACAAGCTCATGTTTTATGTTTAGTACGTTCGTGTCATTTAGTTAATATAGATATTTGAAGCTCAAATTTAATATGCGAACACGACCTGTTCATACGTATAACTTTAGCTTAATGGCATCCCGCTCGTTGAGCGGTCGAGGTGTAGACCGAATGAAAAATGTGTAACTAGATTATTTCAATATTATTTCTGTTAGTAGTTGAAATAATCACACCCCTATCATCCTATTGATAAGAAAATGTCATTTTAAGATTGATTTTGTTTATGCTATAAACATTTTATCTAAAAAATTATAATCAATAGCCAATCATTTGGTAGTGCACATTTCCGTTTTCTCTTCCATAGCTCTAAAAACATGATATATAGTCGGGTATCTTTGATACAAAACTAAATTAAGATAGATAACTACTAACAATTTTTTTTTGTTTATGGGGTTAAATTTAAAAATATATTGACTTGGTGGTAAATAAATGTAAAAGTTGACTTCAGGGGTATCCGTCGGTCCACCGGCGAGTTCTCCCTTTTTAAATATCGTGCCCTGCAAGATTCCAACACAATTGTCCTTTTCCTCAGAACCCGCCAGTGCCTCCGGCGAATTCTGGCTTTTTCTTTAACCGGTCTTGAAAAGAGAGAATCCGCCAATGGGACCGGCGGGTTCTTTCTTATTATGGTTGGTCAGGTGTTGAGTGTTTAATATAAACACGTTCATCCATCTTACATTTTCATAAAATCTCGAATCCTAAAAAAAACCCTTAAACCAAAAATCAAATAATCACTTTTAAACCGTGTTACATAAAACATGTTATTTAGTCTTTTTTTTCTGCATGACATTACGTGTGATTATTTTCTATGGTTAAAGTATAAATGTTTATATGATCTTTCTAAATATTAATATACTTGAAACTAAATTTGTATTTAATACATCCTTGTATAAGTTATTACTTTCTATTGTATCTATTATTTTCCGCAGCTTCAATACAAATTACAGGTATAAAATAAGTAGGGGCCCATGTGTCATTGATTCATACTTCTATTTCTAAATTAATTTATAAACTGGGACCATCTGAAACTAGAAAGAGCAACGCATATTCTTGCATCACCACATGCTTAAAATCAAATCACACTACAAGTTGAAAGCTTTTAGAATCACATAAACTGATAAACCACAACCATCCATCGTTGACATGCCACCAAAACATATTAACATAAGAATTATGACTTGTGTCTTATTGATTATAGACAACCATTAATAATTTCATAAGTGTTTTAGAAAGATGTGGCCCAAACCATTTTAAGTATAGTTTGGTTATATTTAACGCTAAAGGAAGTTCTAAATAATTACAGTGTAAGTTAGATGATGCTAAGTGTATGTGATGATTGATGATACCAACAAATCTTGTATAAGGGGGCGGGACCCCCCAAACCATAGGGTTCTAGCTTCCAAGCGCAAGTAGAGCCCCTAGGAAGGAATCTATGGGTTGCCCCAAGCAAGATTCAAGGGGTAGAGCCCCTAGTGCGCAAGTGGTGCCCGTGACGAGCAAAATATCAACGACCATGTTGAAAAGCTTTTCTAAATTGCTTTCGATTTGGTTTGGTTGCTTGGTTCATCAAGTGTGACTATGATAAAGATCACCCATGAAGGTGAATTCAAGGAAGAAGAATCGGATGACAACTGCCAAAATGGGGCAGCTGGACTCTATTTTCGGAAATTGGTTGGATCCACTCAAAGGATGATTTCATTCAATCAATTAAATAAATGACCTTCCACAATATTGAGAATCTTCCAGGAAGGTCAAGGACTTAATTTCAGGGTTTGAGTAGTATAAATAGCAGGCTAGTTTTTATGTTTTGGCATTCATGTTATTTTTGTTTATCTTGTTTTTGTAATTGGAGACTTAGCCCCTCTCGAATCGGGTCACTATCATTTTGTTATCAATAAGTTCTAGCTTGTTTCTATCCCTATCAGTTCTGTTCTTATCAGACTAAGATTCTTTGCAAATTGCTTTTGAGTAGATTCTTTATGTAAATATATGAATGGATAAAAAAACCTTAGTCTGAAATATAATAACTATTTGCAATCACAAACCTTATTTGTCTTGATTTTCAGCAATAAAAAGAGAATTGATGTTTGTATTTTTGAGTGTGAAGTTTTAACAAAACACGCACATACACAAAACTCAAATTTTCAGTTCTATAACAAGTTTGATTTAGTTTCATGTCAAATCCACCAACACAGGTTGTTAACACATCGTGATTGTTATGTTCATAAATGGACTGACTTGTTTACTCATTTACATAATTTTTAAATATATAATTTGTATAATAACTTAAGCTTTGACGTCAAAATTTAAAGTTCATATATAAATTGACATGCTTTATAAAATACTCGCTTCAAAAAAGTAAAATAAATATAAATTTATACATAAAGTCTTAGTTTTGAAAATTAAATAAGTAAAGACTTTCTCCAGGTAAAGAAGTTTTTGTAAAAGCTTGTAATTACACAATATTAAGTTCATGTGTCTAATAGTTTTTACGCTAATGTTGTATTTAGGTTTTGCAGTAAAAATACTTTCTGCAGCCCATCAACTCATTTACCTTAACATGTTTAATAATTAATATCCTTATTTACGATTTTACACTTTGCAATATATGGTAATAATATTGATTTTTCTCGCTTTATAATTACACTTCTTTTCATTTAAAAATCAATATTTTGTTATATAAGACGATTATCGACTTGAAAGAATATAGCTTTGGCTTTACATAACAATCATTATTATCCACAAAATGGTATGGCTTCAGGCTTTGGTCACAATCAAAGTTATAGAGGGGCTAACTAACGAGTTATGACCCTTCAACACGGCTACGCGTCAACTTCAAACCCGAGATCAGACTCTTCTTAGTCTGTCTTCCTGTGCTACGTACAGAAAGCAAACTCGCAAAGCAACCCTGAGTAGAACCCGCGGGTTTCTCCTTCATCGGGCGCATACCATTTTTCTTTGAGCTCGTTTCATCTCCATGTTTGTTAGGTGGTTCAGCAAATTTGTTGTTAGGTGAACCATGGTTGTCTCTTATGCTTTCTTTGAAAAGGTCCAAAAGTCGTTTTCTTTTCTCTATTGGAGCCGGTGATGACTCAGCCTTGGAACCAAGAGGTTCAACGACAAGACCTGAGAAAGTATTGCCTTTTGATGAGATCAAACTATGGTGCACTGGTGTATTTCCTCTTGATGGAGTGAATTCTGCATAGATGTAGCATAAAAGATATAAACACCAAGTAACATTATGGTTTTTAAAATGAATCGTAAATGAAATCTATTATGAGTTTTTGTACAATTGTAGATGGTATATATTAATCTAAATTATCAAAAGATAAACATCAATTAGAATTACGGGGCATCTACAACAGGTCAAATATATAAAGATCTGGAAATTCATTGAAAAGACTTGATGGGCAAACACTTTGACCCTTTATATTAAAGGTGAATGGTAGTGATAAAATGTGACATATATATTTATGAGCGTGTTAACATGTATTACCGCATAAGTTGATAATTTGTACAACTCCAAACAACAAGCCGGATTTTGGTTTATGATTCACTTAAGAAATATCAAATTCAAGAACAAGAAAGTTATGATGTGTCTTACCACCATTAACGCTCATAAACTCGTCTTCATAGTCCGAATCTAACCATGCTTGAGAATCAAAGAAAATCTCCTCTTTACTACCTGCAGTATCAAACAACACAGTAGCAAATAATTAAACAAAATGGTTAAAAGGAATTACAGCAAAAGTCTTTAGGTGTACCAAAGAAGAGGAGACACCCTGATTGACTCATATTGGTCCCAACAAAAAAAAAACATGTAAGAGTTAATACACAGTGATGACCAATCACAAGGGGAGGAAGAAATAAAGTTGATTATGAGATACATGATCATCTTATGTATCACAATATAAACAAGTACATAATTAGTTGCTTAAGAATGTTTATGTATTAAACGGTCCTCTATACATATAAGTTGTAAATATCAAAGCATTATTCAATTTACAATTTGATTTAGGATCATTATGTAAATGATCTTTCACTTTTCACATATCACATTCCTATTTGTTTGATTGTTTGCCATTAAAGTACTTCAAAACCAACAAACAAAACCAGCAAAGCATGCCATACCTTTACACATGAAAACAATACTGAAGTGAAATCAAACAATGTGACACAAACACATGTAGACCATGTGAAAGGGTCCATCATCATGTCATCTAATAAAAAGATGTTTGCCTATCATGTGTCAAGCCACATGTCTCAAACCTTCCTTTTATAGTAAAGTACGCATTTATGCACTAAAATAATAGACTTAAATGATGCTTGGTAAATGCGAACGTATATAAAAGTTAAAAGTTTATTTAACACAACGCGCCATATTACACGCACCCTAAATCAAATTGTATTATTGAATCAACATGAAGAATCATAGTCGGATTAATCATACAATCTCTAAATTCATTAATGCCACTTGAAGGTTCTAAAGTAGATTGTCAATCAATCAATTCTTAAATGTTAGTTAACTTTACACATACAATACAAAAGGCTATAATCATATATTAATAACCAATTATTGTCACTAACCCCCTCCCCACATCATCTAAAAAACTCAAAATTTTAACAAGACAACTATTTAAATCAAGATTGGAGTTTACAGATATAATTATCCATCCACTATACAAAGATACTAAATCGAATCAAGCTACAAGATGAAGAAATCAAACCTATGAGTTACACAAATCAATACAAAGTTGAAAACAATCAGATTAACATGAAACCCTAACAATCAATCAAACAGATTCGAACCACATAAACACAATAAAAGCTATGAATCAAACAGAGCAGTGAATAAACAAACAAAACCACCAACATTCAACGTAAATTAGCTCATACCATAATCAGAGAAAGTAGAAGGGGGCAATTGAGGTTTAACAGCAACATGACCATCAACGACATGATTTTTTCGGCTACTATGAGTAGAATGAACCACCGGATTATGATCAGATTTCTTAGTGGAATCAAACGACACTTGTGTCTTCATCTCAGAGGCTTTATGATGAATCGAAATGCATGCACCCATCGAACAACGATTCGTCGTCACACCCACAAAACTCCGATCGATTCAGATGAAATTGCTTCGATTGGAATACAGTTTTTGAAGATTTTGAAGGATTTAAATGATTTGTATTGTTGATTGCAATCAATCAAGAGGTTTAAATTTGGGGAAAATTGATTTGATGAAGATTTGTAATCCTACAAAACCCCTTTTGATATTCCCCTCGAATCATAAGTGTTTTGATTATAACCAGTAATTGGAATTATATACGACATGTTTCTGCATGACAAGTCTTTATTATATTAAAATTATGTATTTTAAGAATATTATTATTTTACGTAGTATTTTAATATCTTGAATAGTAGGTTGTATTATGATAAAATAATAAACCAACGAACAAACAATTTGACTGGTTAAATAGGAAACGAATCGTAGGTCAAATATGTTGAATAACCCAGAAGTTGCATAATATATAAGTTTAATTTTATCATGTTGTAAATGTGTGCATCATATACTTAAATTATTATCTTATGCATTTATGTAAATTTCTCTATCAATCGACTTGAAATTTGTAGCAAGTCTTTTGTTTTATTTTTGTATTTTTTAAAACTTATTTAAAGGAAAATTGTTCTCTTTGTTATTAGTAAAATGAATAACTTTATTTGTGTAGTTTTGAGTTTTTAATATGAAAAATCTAAGTAGACATGATTATAATGTGTCAAGTTTAGCACACGCTGCTTTTACTCGTGTCATCTAGGCATTTTTTTACTTTATGTCTATTACCATTCAAACCGATAAGAATTACAAATTAGTTGCATCTAGAGATGGTGATTTTAATATATGTTACATTCAATTGTAATATTTGTTAAAATTTATCGTTTTCTACAACCATCTTAAAAATTATATTTGGTTGGACTCGAATCAATATTAATTATGGATGCACCTTATGCTACTTGCTAATTTTGGCATAGTTAAATAAACTTTTCATTATCTCTATACTAATAAATAAAAATAAATCTGGACACTTGTAACCATTTTAAACAATTTAATAATTAATTTTTTTATTTCTTTCTCCTCTTAATTATAAATGTTATAATAGTTATTTATTAATTAATAACTATCCATAATTAAAACTTAAAATATTTTAACTATGAAATTTCAAATGTGTAATACATGGGTTTATTCATTTCATATAATACACAATATTTATAATATTTTTATATTATAAACCATATGACAATAAATTTATTTAATCCGTGTATTACACGAAAATGTAACCTAGTTCATTTATAAGATTTTTTTTTAAATGATGTTTTTAAAAGGATGATGTTGACATGAGGGGGTTTTCTCGTTGAAATTAGACTTTTGGGGTACCCACCTCTCCCAAGGACGGGTTTCTTACCTTGTTGACCGCACCAATGTAATGATTTGTCCTTTAGTCAGAACTCGCCCATGGCAAGGGTGAGTTCTCAAAAACCATCACATCATATTATAGAACTAGCCTTTGGTAGGGACGAGTTCTCGAAAACCAAAAATTTCCCCTGATTTAATTATTGTAGAATAAGAACTCTTTTATTGAATATGTTATCTTATAAAACCCACCCCCATATACTACACACATTCATAAAATACGTTAAAATGTCTCGACCTTATTTCTTATAATTATTTTAAGGTGTTGATATTTCATGATATTATCAGTGATAGGCTTTTCATCAATGTAATCTCAAAATTATTTTTTTACCTTTATATTTTAATTCAAATGATTCGATAATAAAATTGTTATTTTTACTTTATGAATGGTGTTCTTAGATTAATTATTATTGTATATATATTAAAAAAAGAAACAGAAATATCTTTTAAAAGTAAAATGAGAGTTCTTGATTATTTTTAACCTTTCTTGACCATTAAAGGACGTAAATAATTTATCCGGTCCAAAAACTACTTAATGCAGATAACAATTATCTAACAACTTTACATTACGTATTGGCAGTTGCACGTTGTCTTATTATTGATATTAGTTTTATGGAAGAAATTGAACATAAAAAGAAAGTTGCATATGCTTTTAGGTAGCTTTTCCAGATTCATAATATTGCATAACGAAGCCAAACACACGTATGTATGTATGTATGTATGTATGCATGCATGCATGCATGTATGCATGAATGTATCAACACCTTAATTGCATAACGAAGCCAAACAAGGTAAGAAACCCGTCCTTGGCATGGGCGGGTACCTCTAAAGTCTAATCTCAATGAGTAAACCCTCGATATCAACATCATTCTTTCTTTTAAAAGCACCATTTAAAAAAAACCATTTATAAAGAACAATCACATGATATAAAAATAGTGCGAGCCATCTAACTAAAGAAGCAAGGTAAATACGTATATATTATTATCACATATATACAATTATCAAGTTATGAATAGCGTCATGTTACTTAAATAAAGTTAAGAGACCGTATTTGGGAAAATTAATTCCATGCACCAATGGTTAAATTGTGCTGCATGCTAAGATTTTACCTTAACCCTCATTGGTTCCTTTCAAAAAACCCTCATTGGTTCCTTTCAAAAAACCCTCATTGGTTCGATCCTATGCATTGTGTGTGTGTTTTTCTGTTATCACTCAAAGGTTAGACTCGTCATCTCTAAAATTCAAGTTGACGTTTAATATGCCATTTCTCCATTTTCAATTTATTCATACAGAACTTCTAAGATCATCACCGGTAAGGAACCAAAAAAAATACTAAAAGAAGATACATGGTCAATTGCCATATTAGAAAAACATTTATCATTTAAAATTTACAAAAACCAAAAAGCTTACAAACGCCTAAAAACTTTGTCATATTATCACTACTTTTATTGTAGAAACCCGTCCCATTGTGCACACCCTTGGTCTCACCTTCATTTTTGGACATTCATATTAACATATGAATGATTCAAAAGCAAACCCAACCAACTGTGAGAAATATAAAAATTGATTGATCTAGTATTTCTATGAGACTAAAACCACTCTATTGGTGATGCTATAGCCTTATTTATTTGGACTAAAAGGCTGTTCGACAATTTTTTAATCAGGTTCTTAATGATTGGTTCAACATTTATAGGTCCAAACTGTTTGTTTCGCGAGCATATGTTTGAATGGTTATGACATTTACCTTTGAATGGTTAAGTATATACTGATGCTGAATGGTTAATAGGTCTAATGTTGAATGGTTAAAACATATTATCGGAATTGATCAGACATTTGTCTTTGAATAGTTAAACGATATATTACCTTTTAATAGTTCAAAACTTAATGGTTCAGACCTCTTATTGGTTCAACACTTAATCATTCAGAAATTGTCAAACAGCCCCTAATTTTTTCCTTTAAACTATATTGTTTATATTTTACTATTACTTTTATTATAACTACTTACTTTTTTTAACCATTTTTTACTATTATTAGGCTTTGTCCCTTTTTTGTATTATTTGTTGCTTTGGTCACCTTTTAAGTGTAGTATTGTTTTTCGTAATTATATTTGTTTATATTTTTTTTGGTTAATTGAAACTGATTTTGATAGCGTGATGGTTACACGGATGTTGATCTATGTCAACGAAAGTCGAATTGAACTATGTCAAAACAATTGTTGCCTCCAACTATTAACTTTTATTAATATCAACAAAATAACCAAGTCTTAATGAACAAAAGAAAGAAATTAAATAGAGATCCCAAACTTGAGGAACAAGCTCCCCAAAGAGATAAACATAAACAAAGCAAATATTGATAAACCTTGACTCTTAACTTAAAAAATAAATAAATAATCAAAGACACCATATGGGCCGGCCAAGTGGAGGCTCTTGGGCCCAACCTGAATATCGCCATCGAGCCTCTAGCCACTTTCGTTTTGAATCGGGTCGCTACCTTCGAAACCTGCTTCTTCTAAAGTATTCCCCTCGCCATCATCCTCCCCTGCTTGAAAAGGACTCGTCCCCGAGTCGTCATCATCCAAATCACCTTCATAAGGGGACAAATCCGCCACATTAAAGGTAGCGGACACGCTATAATGTCCGGGTAAGTCAATTTTATATGCGTTATCGTGGATACGTTCGAGCACACGAAAAGGCCCATCGGCCTGAGGATGTAACTTCCCGAAACGACCACGTGGAAAACGCTCGCGACGCAAATGAATCCAC
>BJCM01065492.1:0-83196 GCA_018326385.1 Flaveria bidentis | reverse complement strand
CAACCGGTCGGACCGTATATAAGAACCGGATAAAATTATAAGTATTTTTTATAAATATATGTAAAAATTGCAAAAAAATAAAAATATATATAAAAAACCCGGTTCAACCGGTCCGACCACCGGTTCAACCGGTCCGGTTCCCGGTCTGACCGGTCCGACCACTGGTTCAACAGTAAAACGGTTTTAAACACCGAACCGGACCGGTTCGGTGACCGGTTCCCGGTCCAACCGGTCGGACCGGCCGGTCCGGTCCGGTTTTCAAAACCATGCTGGCGAGTGTAATTGTTGAAAGTTAGGAATACGTTTAGTTTTTTATATATTGATTAGATTGACTTTGGATTAAAGTCATGTATTCTTAATTAGTTTTTTGTCTAGATTAGATGTTCAAACTTAGTTTTATATTGCTTTGATTTTTAGGTGTATGAAAACGAGGATAGTGAAGAAGATATAAAAATGAAGGATGGTGACATAGGCATATTTCTACCCTTAAAGGCTTGCCAATGTAATTTTCATTTAGTTACCATATAGACATCAATAAACAACATAGATGGTCATTTTAAATCAAATATACAATTTAAATGGTGGTTAGTGGTATGCACCAGATTCTATTTTAACAGATGTATCCGATTCTATTCTAGCAGATGTACTAGGTTTGAATTTTGTTTTACCGATTCTATTTTAACGGATGTACAATAATAAAAGAAAGTCGCAATTTGGCTTTCTAATGGTCAAACCATTGAGATTTTCTTGTATTTTATCATCCATGATTATGTCAATTGATAAGCATATAACACCTGAGTTTAAACAAAATTAAATAAGCATATCTTGAATTTTATTGCAAAGATTTGTACCTCAAAAATAGGAGATAAAGATGTATTTTGTAATGGTTGGCCAAAATAACAAAAGATTGGAAATTGCTTTTATACGTTGATGCATTAAAAATAATAGTTAATAATTTTTTTATAAAAGTATACATTTCACATAACTAATTTTCATTTTAGTATGCTACCCTCTCAAAATATAATGAAAAGACTATAAAAAAAAGAATATTTTAATGACAAAGCTTTGCCATTTGAGGTTTCTCTCTGTCTACTAAATAATTTTATTGAATTTTTGGCAATATTTATAACTAGTTATATAAAAACACTTCTATGAAAGTACAGCTACTATTAATGCCATACCTCACATATATGAAATCATTCAACAAGATGCCATAGGCAAGCGATAATTTTATTTAAATAACTAAAACAGTATGTCACCCTGGCCCAAAATTCGATTTATGCACCTATGTTTCATTAAGTTTTACCTTCTAAAACAAGGGTGTTACAACACTTGATTACGGTATTTTGTTTGATTTCAAAATAGACACAAGTTTACATCTCGTCTTCCAAAATATTAAGTCAATATACAGATGGGCGTCACTCTAGTAAACTATGTGATCATAGGAAGGACCTGAAGGTGAGAAATGAAGCTCTACTATTGATAATATGGAATTTGTATCAATTTACCAAGTAGCCCAATGTTCATTATTAAGATAAAACTAAACCATCTAAGTATCTAACCTAAGGTCCTGTTCAAGAAACTGGACCATTTACGCATTTACGGGTGGTCTAGACTCTAGACTATGGTTCCAGCCGCAGAACTAAATCAAATCTTATACCAGTCCATCACAGTGTTACAAATGAACCACATTACTGCAGTGACCATGCAACTGGATTTTATGTGCACAGTTCTTTTCATAATGATTTACAAAATTCTCAAGGTCTATACTGCTGTCTAAAGAAGCCGTATAGTTTTACCAGAAACGCATCTATGTCATGTAAGTATCTAAACTCGACATTATACATTTTGCAAAATTCTTTTTTTTGATGGAGATGGGGATGGGGAGAGAGGGAGCTTATATACCCAAATGCCTGTTTATTACCTGTGATTTTGACTATCAAGGTTCATGAATCATGACGGAGAGTTAATAAGGATGGATTTCTTTGCACATTGTTATCTAAAGCAGTTGTTGGGAGATACGGATAGACACGACTTCACCAGTGTCTCCAGATGTCATTACATGGTATTTTACGTGAAGTCCTGATTCACAATGAACATTAAGGTGGTTTGGGTTGGTGTGTATCAGTGTATAGCTTTTGTTGTTCATAGGATCTTGAAAACTAAACTGAATACTGAGTTACTATAAGAGATTTAAAGGGATGGTTTACCTTCATTTTCTTGTAGATTTGTGTTGATAGCAACTGCATTGTGCGTTACCTTAGATTTTGGCTGCCAGTCATTGCGCTTCCCCACCCATGACTTGAGATTAAACAGAACTGCACAAAGATCGAAATTAGATTTATTTATACGATTGCAGCATGAATTATGATCAGTTTAATAAAATCATCACTCACAAAAGGGAGAATTTCATGACATGCGTGACTAATTTATAGAGTTTCTTTTAACTAAGTTTTAAGAAACAGTGAAAAACTATTACCAGCTGTGGATGGACTCTTTAACTGCTTGATGTCAAAAATGCCACCAGAAGCACTGTCTACATGCCTTCTGACGTCATGAGATCCAACCAACTTGTACTCCCAGCTTCCGTTCTTGTACCCATCAGTGAGAAACAGCTCAAAGTGTCTGGCATCCAGTACCTGCATTGTTCCTGCCAGAAGTACATGTTAACAAGAGAATACTGGTTCTTGTCTCTTGATTTTCTAACTTCAATCCTAGTTTTTCAAAGTACTTTCTCACCATCACATGTGTTCAGGTCACAGACTGGGCACCGAACGAGCTGTAAATCTGAACACAACATTCCATTTGGAAAAAGGATATATGATTCAAGTATTGGTACAGTGAATACTGATCAAGCTTTGAAGAGAGTTTTGGACGATAATACATTAATACCTGCTATCCATATCCCAGTTTTGATGTTGTGCAATAAACAACACCCATTAGAGTTCAACATGTTTTGCATGGTATCTTCCTTTGGAAGCTCTGAAGGGCAGATAAGATTCTCCATGAGGAATGCATCTGATGAGTTGAAGAAAAATGCACCAATTCTCATCCAATCTGTATGCAAGTCAAAGATTGATGTGTCAATCTTTTGGATATACATATGTACTTTTCTAGCTTATCCATCATATGCTATCTAGGGAAATACTTGGTTTTTCCTACATCTATTATGTATTTGACTATTTATACATAATTTACTGTTTTCAACATACGAATAAGTGGTGTTATATACTTAATCCTTGTTGTCTAAATGATGTATTTGTGCTATATAAGATCCAATTTACAACAAATAGGAGCTAATGCGAACTGAGTTTAATCTTCAAATGGCAAACATATTAAAAACTGAACTACTGAAGTTGGCATTGTCGCATTGAAATGTGTCATATGCAACAGTTTTATTATTACCTTCTGTAAGATCAATCTATTCTAATAAAGTTCTTACAGTTATCTTTTATGTATTTTCAGAAACCAAATATCCTCCTAGAATGGATGTGTATACAGCATTGTTAAAAAAGGGTTAATGCATTGTACCATTGGCAAGCAGAACATAACAAAACTATATATCCACATTCAAGTGTGTGATAAGTAACAGCCTTATTATAGTGTTTTGTACGCTTAGCCGAGATTATATAGTAATGAAATTCTTGTTAAATTCAAAGGTTACCAATATGCTTCTCCTTCTGACGAAAGGCATAAGAATGACTTCCACCTGCATAATCATGTTAGGTATGAATGTATGATATACAACTTCACTAGGGAACTAGGGAAGTACGAGATGGTCAATGTAATACATGTAGTTGGAAGATCTGTGTTTACCGAAAGCTGAAGCATAAAGTTTGATCCATTTAAATCTAGTTTCAGAGCAATCAGTGACCTCAAGATCACGCAAACAAGCGAATTTCCAAATGCTGTTGTCCATTATAACGCTGAAGAACCATTTGTTGGTTGCTGCCAACATCACCAACGACTTTCCATCCAAATACTTCGCAATTTCCGTCCATACATCTGCGTCATGCCTGCTTCAACAGAAATAAAAAGCATCATAACGTGGATGAAGCTAGTTCAAAATTATAAACCTCCTTCGGTTTATCATTGGAACACACACACAAATTCAGATGCACTAACGGTATGTTTACATTGAATTCATAAATGGACAGATAGTAAAACGATGGATTCAATTGGAACTCATGTCAAAGATACTAACGTATGCCTTTCATCAACTGATCACAGAATGTTGACATAGATTCACGCTCAATAAATAGCCAATTCAACTTCGATCCAAAATCTATAATTCTACCAGAAACTCACACTTAATCAGCTAACTAGAGCTGAAGTTAATAAAAACTAAGCATTACAAATCATTATCAATCAATAATCAAACACATGAACTTCGATCATAAGTAAGCATACTCTATACACGGAAAAATCTTCAAACTAACGAAAATCCGGCGTAATTTATCTCAAAAACACGCACATAGACATGAAGCGATAAGTTATACCGTGAGAAAGACGAGATCTATGCAGATCTAAAATCCGACTAGAAATTTCAACTCAATCAGCTAACTAGAACTAAAACTAACAAAAACGGAGCATTACGAATCATTATCAATCAATAATCAAACACATGAACATTGATCATGAGTAAACAAACGCTATACACCGAAAAACCTTCAAATCGACAGAAATTAAGCGTTCGTTATATCAAAAAACAAGCACACAGTAATGAAAGGAGAAAATTATACCGTGTGAAAGAAGAGATCGAGGCCGATGAGAATCGAGGAGACGCACAGCTGCAAATCGATTTGGATACACGCAATCGCTTCCCCATTGTAGATGAAATTCAAATGGAGATTTTGAAATGAGATAGTTGATTTTGAAGTGGTTTGATTTATATATCCTAACGCGGGAAGATTGCAGATGAATTGAAATGATGCATAACACTACCATGCTACCATATGTATACGTTACCATATAAAACAGATTTATCGGGTTACTAATGGTTTCGGTTACCACTTTTTGCCCATTTATTTTAGAGTGGTCTGTTTTTTTTTTTCATTTTTGTTAAAAGATTTTTTTTTAACTTTTGGTTCTTGACTTTTTAATAAGTCATTATTTTTATTTATTTTTATTAACTTAGTTAATTGTATTTGTTAAGTTAAAAACATTTAAATGATTATACAAATGAAATCTTATATTATCTGATTTGTAAAATAACTTAAATGCTCTTAACTTAACAAACACAATCAACCAAATTAACAAAAATGTATGAAAATACCAACTTTTAAAAATGTAAGGAACATAGAAGAGAACATATTTGAATATAAATAATAAAACAAACCAAAACTTAAGGAGAAAAATAACAATTAACTCTTTATTTTATTATCAGGTTTTCGAAGCGCCAACTCGTTTAGTCGTTTAGATATGCTTTAATGTTTAAAACAAGAAACACGTAACTAATAGATTTAACTCTTTAACTCTATATTTTAAAACAAAAAACACGTAAATAATAGATTTAATGAAACTAATTTCCAATTAACTTTAACAAAATATCATTTCTTTGAAGAGCAAGTATGCAGAACTTAACTTAACCAAGCATATTCAAATTCGATTTAACTTAACCAAGCATATTCAAATTCGATTCCCCCCCCCCCCACCAAAAATTCCTTTTATGGTATTAAAGTGTTGTAACCATGAATACTAACTATATAGTCAACATACCACTTTCAATCCATTAACATACCAATTATATGAGATACATATGCACCAATTTCAGTTTAATGCAGGATGATTTCAGTTCAAGTATTGAACATAGTTACATAGAGACAAGCTGAATAACTAATAACTAAACATATTATAGGATTAACAACACAATTAACATTTGATGTTCATTTGCTTACAAGAGAAATAAGAAAAGGACTGTTAGATCTACAACAATAAGGCTTGTAAGTTCTTCTAATGCCTCGAGAGAGGGGTGTACTGGTCTTTTGTATAGAAATGTTATATTGTTGGTATGAAACTAATTCATGAATTGTCGACAATTAGGAGCTCTACATAAGCAAGGAACTTTAACTTCATCCTGCTCATCTTGCTCAAATTTGTAGTCATACCTGTTACAAAAGTTACAGAGTTAATGGATAGTGAGTTGACCAGATGATCTGAACCCATGACCTTTTGGTCATAAACAAGTGTAGAAGATTGCTTAATGAAATGATATAAGCTAAACAAATGAACACGAATTGGGAAAAGCCATACGTTAACTCATCACCAGCTGATACATTAGTTTTGGCTATTAGAACTATTCGGTTCTCATTTGCACCCATACTCAAAATCCTTGCATAGCAGTTCGGCATGCACTGCAATAAAAATCGGATGATTGTTATTTATTAATTAAAAAACAGCTTTCAAGCGTTTTACAAATTACAACTAATTACAGACCAAAATACTTTACATAAGACGTGAGCAAAAAGGGGCCAAAAGATAGTTTGGGAACCCTTATTGTGTAATCATACCGAATGATTGATTAATCGCGCCATGTTCCCCTTATATGTGGCGTCAATTACAATGTCATCACTGACCTTAAAGAGCTGCAGAAAACCTTAGTTCAGTCACAACAAAAACTCCTTTATCCCACAGAAAATGATACATGACATAAGGCATATGGATTTATACTAGTGTTTTGACCTTTTGGTTCACAAGACATTTTAATTAAGCTACTACTAAAAGGAAAGATCAGAAAAGCAGACTCACATAGCAATCCTTGCCTTCAGATCGATATCGCTTCTCCCTCAAATCTGCAATGCTACGCCTTACCTGCTCACCACGATATTCAAGCACCTACAGGAAGATAGATGGTTTATTGAAAATTGAGAATCTATGTAAATTTTATGGGACGTTTCAAATTATTGTTCGTATTTGACTTCCCTAGTTCAACAAAGAAAACGAGCAAAGGATATCACTTTTAGGCCTTTTTAAAGATCAATGCATGTACCATTTTTCCTTCTAGAATATTGCGCCGTGCAAAGAGGCCCCACCCATGTATTCCAGATTTACCAAAGCAGACACGATGTTTCTCTGTCCTCTGGATTAAAGCAGATCAATTAGGAATATATAAAGGCCCAAGAAGATAATGTTGATCAAAGGGAAGGGTATACCTGCAAACGGGCAAGTTTTTCCTTGAATGTAGAGAAACTATTCAAATCTTCAACTTCCTGCAGATAACAAACAAAAGCTTAATCATTCGCTTCTTCTTCCACAAAAGTTAAAAAAAAACGTCAAACTAATATACATCAATATACAGTGACCATTGTAAATAGCAAATCCCCAGAAGAAAAAGAAAAAAAACACATTTATGCTGAACATATTCAAAATCTCCTATTTGCCCCTACTCTTGGTAATTCAGCAATGAAAGTGAAGTAAAAACAGGAAGTCTCAGAATTCTGGATTTTTTACAAATAAAATTTTATACTGCAGCAAAATGCTTTATTAAACTGTTACAGGCAATAAAAGTCAATCAATTGGTATACTTAATCCTAGAAATAGTAACATTTTAAAATCTAAAAAGAGTTTGAGAAGGTTTTCTGACAGTTACACATTAATTAAACAGAAGTAACAAAAAGACTCTTCAATCCATCATTCAAAGATTTAAGGGCAATCAAGTAAACATCAAATATGTCATGACCCATGCATAAATATTTAGAGTATTATGATTACCCTTTGTGAGTTTAAGCAATCTATTGCATCTATGGAATGCTGGATTGGACCCATTAACCGATGAAATCGTGCCTCCTTCACACCATTCTGAAAACAAAGAATATTTAATAAATGAGTACCAACAATCCAAGAAACAATAGTGTAAGATAATGACTAGTTTTAGGGTGATCTACCTCGGTACGATATCTACTGTAAATGTGACACCTGGCAGCAGATAGTGTTTCAGGCTCATCATTCTCTGCCATTGATGAATCAGAAAGTTCCCTTTCGGTATCCAATAGGAGCCTTGAAGCACTAAAACTCTGTTTCTGATGCTGCTTTTCAACCAACCCCTTTGCACAAAATACCTCATCAGCTGTCTTGAGGACAATGCCAGTATCTGCTGGTATTCTGCACCAACTCAAGTGTTAGACACATGCATTCAGCAACTAATGATTAATCATTCTTGGTACCGTTTCATATCCAATAGGTGTATTTGAACAGAGTTTGTGCAAAATAAGAAAAAATGACATAAATTGCAAGAGGGAAGATAAATGGAAATGAAGAGTTGCAGAATTACCTGTGGACAGCACAGTATGGAGTCCATTTGGTGTTTTCTATCCCGTCCTTCTCTGATGAATGCAGCTGCATATTTGAGGAAGATAAAGAGTAAACAAGGCATTTAAAATGAGAACTTCACAAAATAAATATGTTCCATTTTTCATATGACATCTTAATAGGAAGAGTTAAATTCGGTTTAGCTCCCTGATGTTTTCATGTGACACTTTTGGAGGTAAATTGATGTTTTTAATCTTTTAGAGGAAAATTGTTACTTTTGTTAAACCTTCAAGGAGCAAAATTGAAATGAACTCTAATAGGAAATTTTCCAATTTTTATGGGATGTATGAATCATAAACTTTTAGAAGATACAATTCACCAAAAGTTCCATACAGCAAAAGAGAGTAGCTACACAAACAAAGTGGTTATTTTACCGAACATGCTCAATAAAATCAGTGGTATCATATAACTACAATTATATCAATAAAGCTAATATTAAGAAGCTTAAAACCTACCACCACACAGTATCCGGCTCTTGAAGCACACAGGCCATGAAAATAAGTAGCGCACTTGCAACATTTTATGCAAGAACCATGAACCTGTTGGCAAATGACACATGCCTTGATTTACAAAAAAGGGAACAGTTAGACGATATTGTATTATTATTTAATTAAATTATCATCATATTAACGTTTCAATGCTAGTATTCCTACCTTCACAAAAGAATCAGGTGGAATCCGTAGAAGTCCAGTTGCGGGTTCCATTTTTTTATCACTTGGAAACGAAACTTCAGGCCGGAACCATGCACAGATAACATGAAACCACAGAGGCTCTATATCAGTTGGCTTCAGGGGACCACCTGTAGTAACATGGTACGGAATCAAAATCAACATTTACATAAGATGGTTAAGAAACGAAGTCAATGGATATGCAGTAAACAGTATGCCTTTAATTGGGCAGAGGCAACACTCTCTCTTAATCTCAGGTGTCTCACATGCTCTACAAACCCAAGATGTGAAATCATGGATACCTTCCACACCATAGCATTCTTGATGAACGGCTATTTGACATCTGATCCAAAGGACGGAAAACTCATGTTATTATTACAATTATATTATTTTAACTTTAGTTACGTTTGATGCTATTTATTAAAGTTAGAAACATCAGGAAAACCTGTTGCATATAATAATTGGATTGATATCATAATCCTCGTCCCATCTACAAATAGCTCATCTTTCTTGTGTCCATTTTGCATTAACAGGCTCATATTTCTCTGTAGTTTCGGAAAAGTTTATAGTTATTTGGGTGATTAACTTTTGGCCTCTGGACAAACAACTGTATGTATATAAAAATTAGTAAAGAAATTAAGAACCAACACAGAATATAATTACCTTGTAGAACTAAAAACAATTGTTTTTCATCTAAAGGTACAACTGAACCAACCTTAACAGCATTAACATTATGCCCTGTAAGCTGCAATATTGAAAACTAATATAGATAAAAATTAAAAACATCAGTAATAATGCAAAATGAATAAATATGGGGTACAAACCAATTTCTCCAGTGGTATCATAGGACCCTTGACTCTAATGCTAACTTTCCACTTTTTTGCTCTGGAACCAGAATGTTTTTCCCATTCACCAAGGGATTGCTTTCTTGTTCCACATGAACCACACTTACACTTGACTCTGAGAGATTTAAAGAGATAAATCAGATAACTTCATATTAATTCAGAATATAGGTACCTTAAAACAAAAACTACCAGCATCATAATAAAATGAAAATGTAGGTCCAACTAGAAACAAGTTGATCAAGTCAATCATGTCTTACTGATGATATTTTGGATAATAAATCCCTTCCATGCCATTACAAATGACACTTATTTTGTCAGACAACACACTTCGGTCACGATTCTCAGTAGATCTGCTAGATATATATGACATCATCAGATATAGTTAACGGGAAAAATAAACATCATGAAAAAATCAGTACCTGAGTTTTGGTTCAGATTTATTTACAACTGGCTGCTCAACAGTTGATTCACGTTTGCATGCTGGGCAGTAATAATCAATCATCTCCAGATCCTTCGTGTGATATAATCATGTAAGGTAAAAATACAAAAAGAAGTAGAGAAATTAGAAAAACCAAATAATACCTTAAAGATATTGCTGGAAACTTTAGCGCACTCTGCATGTACCCATATTTTACAACCATCACAGAGTATCTAAGACAACAAAATGATAATAAAATGAAAAAAGTTTAGATGTTATTCATTAAATAGACGATAACTAAGATAATAGAAATAATAATCTCACATAATCTCCACCATCAGAATGATGCCAAATCTTCTTGCAAATGCCACAATATTGTTTTGATTTCCACAACTGCCATTTTAATAAGATTGTAAGGTGGGGGGGAAATAGAAACAAGTAAATAAATAATGAGTATTGCCATTATCATATAATGGTATAAGCCTTTGAACAATGTTCACATAAAGTGTTGTGTTGAGAGGTTACTCCTTTTGATTTCTTCATTGGAAAAAACAAACCACAACTTTCGCAAATTTGTTTATCCTTCTTATCATGGGAACTCTGTAAAATAATAGATATAAATTAATTCAAGCTATCTTTCTCGGCATCAAAACTGAACAGAATAGATTCTCTTAGAACTGTCAAAAAACATGATAGCGGAAACATATGGCTTATACAGTAACACACGAATACATGGTTTGGTCCAGGAAACAACATATGTCAATGGATGCACTAGCAAGTTTCACTTGTTTTGTCTTGGGGTTTTACAATTTCAACAATAAATTTAGAAGTTGAGAACAGGGCCAAAATGTCCATAAGCATAGCAAATGCATGAATGTTGGACAAATATCATCCTAAACATTACAAGACGTAGATTTGGAAAAACCAAAATATATATGTGTATAACTAACCTCCCAAACGACCCCAACATATGTCAATGGATGCACTAGCAAGTTTCACTTGTTTTGTCTTGGGGTTTTACAATTTCAACAATAAATTTAGAAGTTGAGAACAGGGCCAAAATGTCCATAAGCATAGCAAATGCATGAATGTTGGACAAATATCATCCTAAACATTACAAGACGTAGATTTGGAAAAACCAAAATATATATGTGTATAACTAACCTCCCAAACGACCCCAACATATGTCAATGGATGCACTAGCAAGTTTCACTTGTTTTGTCTTGGGGTTTTACAATTTCAACAATAAATTTAGAAGTTGAGAACGGGGCCAAAATGTCCATAAGCATAGCAAATGCATGAATGTTGGGCAAATATCATCCTAAACATTACAAGACGTAGATTTGGAAAAACCAAAATATATATATGTATAACTAACCTCCCAAACGCCCCCAAGGTCTATAAAACTGCCAACTATTTAACACTTTCTTAGTAAAACAACAATAATACATTAACAAAGTAATGGCTAAAACTATGTGTCATGTAGATGTTAATCACTATGCTTCAAATAACATTTCTTCACATATATGCCAATGGGAAGCAACATTTAAAATTTTCTAATACGGCAGCAACATATAACACTTTGTATCAACATGCATGAGCAGATCAAAACTAGGTCTGTATCAGCTTATCAAAACTCATTTATGGACAAACAAAGATAGCACTTGTTAATAAACTCTAATCATAAATAGCCACATCATCGCCTCACATTGTATTTTCAGATCTTTTGTCCTTTAAATTTTGCTATCAACATAAACTTACCCCATCGTCGTTCAAGTTAACTAGTACAGCTGTGGTTAAGAACTTAAGATATGGCAATTTCACCAATGCAATTCTCACGGGTGGCTCAAGCATACAAGAAAAGCCCCTTGCTTGAGGCCCTTAGATTTACATCCCCAAATTTATTTAGCATTATATTATTATATAGAAGAGAACTTTTATTCTGCATTTGGGGAAAAATAAATTCAAACCTTAACAATAGATTAGGTCATTACATAGTATAACAAACTTGTTCCGTCAGATATAACTGATTTGATCAATTTCAAATAACAAAAATTATTTCTAGCTTTCGATTTAATATGAAATTTCAATAACTTGTTGAAAAAATATTAAAAATACTATTTTATCCTTGAAACTCTTTTTAAAAACACATCTAGGAAAAAAGTTTTTCCAACATAGAGCTACTAAGAATTTGTTTATAATTTATAAAGTTAATTGAAATCCTAATATTTTTTGTTACAGCAGTAAACCCAAAATTTGACCAACAAGTGAGCATCATTACTTTCAGACTGAGAAATAGAATTAATTCAGTACTAATATAATTAAACACAGGGGCCAGGGCTACTTGAACTCCATATTAATTACACCTTAATTCTGATATTTAGTTAGTCTAGAGTCTAGTCATCTAGAATTACAAATTTAACCCCTCAATAATTTTGTAACAAAACACCTATATAATATTACCCTAATCAAAAGTTTTGAGTTCATTACTGGTGATCAGATATCCGAGCTCAAAATACATGTTAAACATATAAAACACTTACAGCGCCACAAAAAACAGGAGCAACAGAGTACTACTGTGACATGAGATAAGCAGTCTCCGAAAAAATCACGTAAAAGTCCAAAAATTATTAAAGATAAGATGTTTCCAACAACTTGCCTGATTACGGTGACAAGATTCCTGAAGCTGATCCAAAACATTATCGACTGGGATCTTAACAACATCAGGTGTCGTAGTACATACCTCCTTGTCCACATAGCCTGAATTTATATACCCATTTTCTGCTAAGAAGGCCTCTTCTATTGCCATACGAAAATCATCTGGCTTGCAGCCATATAATTGAGTTTGTCCTCGAAAGCTGAACAAAAAGTTAGTTGATTATATAGTCTTTATCGTCTCATCTAAAATACAACTCATATGCACAATTGCATAAGCATTTAAGTACACACCTCTCCATATACTCCAAAAATGGAAATATCATCCCATCCTTAATCCATGCATAATCCTAACACAAAACAACATATATTAGACCACAAATTACTTTACAAAATGTACGCACATAAACTCAATTTTCATTAGCATCTTAATCATATATTTCAATTAAACAAAAAGAAACAAAAACATTAAAGCAATGAAAGAACAACTAACCCTTTGACCTCTCTTTGAATACCCATAAAACATCACACAAAGTGTACCAGGAACACAAGCCTTCAGTACAGCATTTGGAGCTTTTTCTCGAGAGTTTTATCAACATTAGTCCCCAACAAACGCTGTTTCTTGGATAACACTTTCCTATCAGCAAACGGATTACCACGCTTCTTCGAACCTTTAACTGAATCAGTAAACCGCGAAGAACGAGCAGCAACACGCCCTCGAGAGGATTTCAGCACCGGAACCGACCCAAAATTTGATTTCAATTCACCAGCCATACACGGGACTCCCATTCGCCAACAGTCACCAGCATTGTTATACTCTGACAACCCATCATCATGATTAGAACTTGCAGCAAATTCAACGTCTGAATGATAATCATCTTCCGTTTCTTCGCTGTCTACTTCATCCAATTTACAACGTTTAACATTCGGCATTTTGGATGTCACAGTCTGCTTCAACATCTTCACAATTAAAACCCCTTTTTCATACCAAAACAAAACCCTAGAATCGCACCAACCCCTGCACCAAATAATCAAAAACGTCTAACAGCTTCAGATTAAACGATCGGACAATTTTACAACCACCGCATGATCACCCGGATGAAACAGTACCCTAATCTATATAAATTTTATAATCCCAAATCAAACCGCTAAATATGAAATTGCTTCAATTCATCCGCCAATGATGACGTATACTCGATTCAACAATTCGCTAATCGAGAACGATCGAAACCGACCCTAATCGTTACAATCTTCGAACAGTGAAAGCAACAAAGAGATTCAAAACACACGATTCTAATTTCTGAATCAACCTAACACGATTTCGGATTCTGCAACAGAAATTCAGAAAGAAGCACGGATTTTTTCTACGAAAACGACAGCATTCCACCGATGAAATTGGTAAATCGAGAAATTTAGGGTAAAATTAACGAGAATATGTAGATTTGTGTGTGTGTGTGTGTGTTTTGGTTGTGTGTTGTTTGCATGTGTTTGTGTTGAGATGGTGATGAGAGAGAATTCAAAGTAGCAGGTGTGTTAGTCGTGATAATGAAGACGACTAAATAACGTGATCTTTTCCATTTTTATATCTTCTTCGTGTGGTTTTTTTAATGATTTTATGTAGTCTATAATGTTTGTCATTTATTGATTATTGTTGTAAAACGTTATATTTGTTTTTATAAACCACTTGAAATTAATTGTATTTAATTGCGGTTTAGTTTATTAAAGTAACATTCGTCGTAAAAAAATTCGATCAATTTAGTTTAAAACTATTACATAAATGTTTGGACTTTAAAAAGATATCACTTTTAAGTCACCATTTGTATTTAATGACGACATGAAAATAATAATCAGTTCGTAATATTTTTTAAGAGTCAATTTTATAAAATAGTAACCAATTTTAAAAAAATATTTCAATTAGATAACTCAATTTTAAAAAACGTTTTAGTTATGTCAATTATCTTTCATGTTTTATTTAAATTATTGTTTTAACATGTTTTTTAACTTGTTTTCCTTTTTTTAATCAGAAAAAAAATCTTTCTTTTATGCTGATGCAAAATGATGCCATTAATTTTTTTATTATTTTAATATAATTAATCTGCTTTTTTTTCAATGTAATTTTATATATTGAAAATTCTGACTACTGCGTCTTCCTTTCCATTACTTTTTTGCCATACGAAAATTCTAGGATAACTCGATTTGATGATTTAATGCCATATTTGATAAATATATGCATAAGTTATCAATTTAGAACACTTTAAAATTTTGTTACTATTTTGTGACATTTTCTTTAAGCTTTGTCATTTTTATATAGGCATATAAATTTTGCAGTTCACTCCTCGGTCCTTAACTAGTAGTCACACTTCATTACCTTCTTAAATTATATTATTGATGTTAAATAATTGTTTTCTCTAAAACGGAATGTTTCTCGCTAATGTCGGCGGTGATCACCAATTAAACTTCATAAATAAACTTCAATATATTTATAAATCATTTAACATTTTTTATGTATTATGCCTAATTTTTTAACTTGCTGATAGCAAACGATCTCTCAAATGTTGGAAAGGTTTGTGTTTGTTAATGTGTACGAAGGTTATGTGAGCGTAAAATCATTAGACATACACCGTAAGACGATGAACAATTAAGTTGTATATGATTATGTTAAAGCATGTTTCTCTTACAAATTATTGGGATTTTAGAAAGAAATATTAGCAAAGTTAAATGTCATTTTACCAAACCATTTATAAAAAAATGCATTAACTTAATTTGAAAGAGGGAGAGAGAAAAAAAAAACATTTTGATGTTCTTTTAAAGTTTGCTAGAGCATTCATAACATATTCTTTATTTTTATTCATATAATTACATTATAAATTACTATTTTTCTTTTTCTTTTTCTACTCTATCATTACTTTTTTCTTTTTACTTTACTCACAACACTTAAAATATATTAAAAACATTATAGGGTTTTAAACAGTGATTCCTAAAAAAAATAAAAAAATACAGATTGAACAATAAATTTCTCATATCATTCACTCAAAACCACTTATAACTATACCATATAATAAACTTATTGTGTTTGTTTATGTTGAAAAAATATACACTTATTCTAGATATATTTTTACCATAAGAATAAATCCGTAAATAAATCTTATATAAGATTGTTAGCTTTATCTACTTGTATTTATTTGACCGCTATTTTTTCCTCAATAAAATGATGATGCATTTAAAGATGATATTCGTAAATCTAAATTTGATACGTGAAATAATTGTTAAGATAATATATGATTAAGCGAATTCACGTGTATGATGAGTAAATATATTTCAGATATTATATACTCTACAATGAGATCCACCACATATTATAATTTATATGAGTTTTTCTGAAAATAACATATTGAAGAAAGGTTTAAAGTTTGAAGGAACCTTGAAACACGAGAATTTAAACAAAAGTTAAATATTTTGGGAGGGAACGGGACCCGCGTTTGTGAATGTGGCGCCAATCGAAAACATATAGTTGCAATGAATTTTACGTATCAAGTCCGCTTTTATTTCTCTGAGTATTTTATGGGCCTTAAAAAAAATAAATTTTTGATTTTCAGTTTTAAGGTTATAAAACAAAACAAAACAAAAAAAATACAGCGGTGGAACCGTATTGAAAGAGATGGGATCAATTGACGACATTGTTTTTACGATTTATCTTATTATGTTTTTTGGGAGAAAAAAGTCACCTCTGATTGCCTGTTGGTTTTAAGATTTTTAAAAAAAGTTATTGGGTAAGTTTAAAAAGTAATTAATGAGTTATATGCAATTTGAATAAATATTATTATGTTAATTGTGTAGATTGTAAAATACTATAACTAAAAACCAAAATCATAGTTAATTCTCATATTCTATTACCCGTTTATTAATTAAAAATACCAAAATAAACCATGGAAGAACTGACACCATATGAAAAAAAAACTTTTGTATTGATGATCGAAAAATATTGACACTATAAGAAAACGCTTTTGTTCCGCCATTGAAAAGCCCGAAACAATTGTAGCTTTAAAAAAAAGAAGTATGTCATGTATTAATTGCATACGTATCTGGGTAGATAGCAAATAAAAACTTATAAAGTACTATACTAATTTTTGAAGTAAATAAAAAATATTTTTAAGGTTCGTTTGATTTTGGTTACAAAAGTTAGGGACATTAAAGTTTTGTTAACTAAAATTTAAAATGTTACACTTTCCCACCGTATTGTTTTTTTTACTTCGATCAATGTAGTTTAGGATTGTACAATCGGTCATCAAACTATTTACAGGTGAAGTTTTATATTTTTATTTTAAAGTTTTGCCACCAAACTTTGTTTTTATAGTTTACGACGAACCAGAACAATAACGATTGAAATTAAACGGTGTTTCATGTGGAAAAAACGTCGGGCCTTTTGTCACATATTTTTCAATTTTGACAACTAAAGTTTACTAATATTTGTTGTTTTTGATATTAACATATCTTTTTGCCAATCTCGGGTTATTAGTAGCAATCAGCATTCAGCGATGAACATAATGGGCCGCCCTGTCTATGAAACGCAAATGACTGATTATGGCTTTTCAGCCCATTTGCCAAGAATCCAATGGATTATGGGGCGGGGAATCCACAATGCTTTAGTTTTTATTCCCGGCCCATTGATGGTAGCATCGGCCCAGTATAAAGGAAAACAAGCCTAATTACTTTGTTTTGCATTCTGGTGTGTCCACAAGATTTTCGAATCAATTGCGGCCCAAAGCTCTCAAAATGAGAAGCGATTTTGGACTATAAGAGTTTCGGCCATGGGCTCGGTTTAGTCAGTAGAATTCAAACAGACAGCCCAATCCCAATAGAAGTGGGAGTGGCCGTTATTTTCTTGGGCCTGAGAGTTTTCAGTTTAATGACTGAGGTCCAATGCTCCTTCAAGTGAACTTTTAGCTGAATTGTTTGGGCCACGGCCCACGGGCATAACCGGGTTTTGGGCCATAATCGAAACCTGCCCAACCGGGTTTCTTGTAGCCGGGTTAATGCAAAACCGGGTATGTATGAACTTGGGTCGGATTCACCTACTTGAAAACCCTACATGTTTTACCTGGGTAAGTAGGGCCGGGTCCAATACCGGGTTGAATCGGGCTGGGTTTGCTAAAAAAACTCAAAATATCGATTCCAACCTAGGTTTAAACGAGTCCAACCCAGGTATACCTCCCATCAAGTACTACCCGTACTCAGGTCCAGGTCAGGTCTGAACTCGGTTTTTATGCCCACCTCTAACCACAACAAACGACTGTTGTTGCTTTCGCTAATCCAATAACCCGTATAATTAAGAGGTGGTTGATATGTGGATATGTTGTGGTAATGTTGTGCTCCCCAACTGTTGTTGCTTGCGGTATATAGTTTGGATGATTATTTTTTCGATAATAGAAAATGTCGTTAAAAACATTGTAGAAGAAGAGTCAGTAGTTGGAAGGTGATATGTGGATTCCACTGGTTGCTTCCGAGGTACCATTGTGTGATCCGGATGTTGGTTCTTAAAACTTTATTTATATGTATTGTTCTTGACTTCGGTTATAATTATTTTATGCATATTTTATAACCACGTTCAATCTTCCGCATAAATCATGATTAAGTTGTTTATCCCACTCTCATTCATACATTCTATTCTCATTTTGCAACGTTTTCATCTCCCACAACAAGAAATTGTTAGCAATTTCTCAAATAGTTGTCCCGCCACATTATATAAACCTGGTCTAGAAAAGGATCAAATGTTATACTAAGTAACCCTTTATAAAGAAACTTATTTAACACTCAAAGACTCAAGGCTCACTGCATATCACACACGTATTAAGCTGGTAGACTGTTATTGCATTGAATATGTGAGTATGAATAGATACACAACCATACTACAAGTGGAACTTATTTTGTGTACAAAACCTAAAATTAATAATTACTTTCTTGATTTTCTTAAAAAATATATTTATAAGTACCATCTTCATATACTTTTATTCAATGTTTTCAAAAAGGGATCTGACAGTAAATCGGACGTCTTATTGGTTCACTGGTTGGACCATTTCAAGTGGTCAGAACATATATAAAAACTGGATAAAATTATAATTATTTGTTAAATATATATGTAAAAATAATAAAAGAAACAAAATATATATTTGAAAAACCCGTTTGACCGGTCCAACCACCGGTCAATACCAAAACAGTTTTAAGCACCAAATCAGACAGGATTGGATTTCGGTTCCCGATCCAACCGATCGGACTGGCCGGTCTAATCCGGTTTTTGAAAAAATGCTTTTTTATTTATTTATTGATTTTGTGTTTTGTTGCACCAATGAAAGACTTTCAATTAAATGGACCGGATACGGTTTGGGCCAACATATAAAGGCGTTAGAAGCAACAAATGTCATAACGTGGACACACACTAGCAAGTAGCAACCCAATCACCATTAATTCTCTAGAAAGTACATAACGAAGCATAATAATAAATAATAAATAAAAATTAATAATATAGGATACCGCCCCACTTCATTAGATCCCTCAGTTGACTTATGCCTTCAATCATACATTAAAATACTTAAAAGTGCACCTTAACTCATCCAATTGTAATTCTAACATGTTTTTATCTTCAAAAACCTAAAAAGACAGCCATATGCATAAAAATAACAAAACTTCATTAATGATTGATTTTTGTGGACATAGTGGAATTTTTAACTTAGAAAAATTATAACTTTTGAATCTTAGCCACGCATCATTTTATTCGATCATGTTTTTAATATGTTAAATATGTGTTACATGTTCATTAAGTTTACTGATAACATGTTCTTTGATGTTTCGTTTACTAAAACTTTAGACCCCTTTTGTGGCAAAAAGAAAACTATTTTATCACACTCTACAAAAAGGAGATGAATTATTAACGCACTCTTTTCGATTATATTATAATTATCTATTTCATTTTATCATTATAATTACACTAAAATCATTATATTTTTATATTTTTCAATTAAATAATATATTATATATCCTTATTATTACATTATTTCTCTCATCCACTTATAATCATTTTCATTAAATATTAATTTATGAAGATTAACAGTGTTACCCAAAATACACATACTTGTAAATAAATAAATAATAACAAATAAAATGTGAATGGTGTGGGAGTCGGGTGGTTACTAAAATAAGTATTCTCATTTTGGATGATACGCATCCCATTTCATTAGACGGTGGTAGAATAAGATAATTTTGAATATAAGAAATCATCATTAGTAAATGGAAATTAAAATATGTTCCATTTACATACATGTTCATCTTGGTATGCATAATAGTTGTTATAGACTTGTTATGATGTTTTAATCATATGTTTATATTTAGAAGTGAAACAAAAACTTGAGTGGTAAAATGAATAGTAAGAAATTAACAAATAGAAGTTAACGACCTTGAATGAGAACGCTTACGCTTGTTAATAAACGTTTTAACTAGTAAAGTACATCTATTTAGCCCTTAAAACCAACTCGAGTTGAATGTTTTTTTGAACCAAATTCAAACCAACGCTAAAAGAATTTGCTAAACTGAATATCTTATCGAGTTATAGAGTTCACATTTGAACGAGCGCAATCTAATCGAGCTTGAACTCCCTGTGTCACCAGTTGTACGGACGAAATTTGATTTGCTATTAATGCGAATTATAGGACACTACAAAGCTTACTTAAGGAATGATGGTTTTAATCACTAAGTATACTTTTTTTATTACTTTTAATAATAATTCTTTTAGAGGAAGTAGAAACCATTGTTTTTTGTTGCATAGTGGAGAAAAGGTGAGTACCAATATAAAAAAGACGTTAATAAACAGGGAGAAATGCCATAACTAATAAAAGCCAAGATATAGAATTAATTAAATGAATAACAAATCTATTATAATAAATTACATAAATTGTAATGTCACATATTCGCTTCCGGTAAAGTTTATATTTATGTTTACCGTCTCTCTTCTATAAATTAATGATTATTTTATCATATCGACTTATGGTAAAGTTTTTAATTATATTTACTATCTCTCTTCTATATACTAATAATTATTTAAAATAATGAAACATCTAAAATATAAATCTTTCTATTGTAATAGTTCATTAAACTTACTAATTCACTGTGAGATTTGAATTATATGTTTATCTTAAAATATAATTTTTTAATTATTTTACCTTATTATTTAAAATTCTTAATTTTTATTATTTCACAATACAATTCATTAACATTTTGGATTTTCTCAACATGTGTTATATAGTATCACATAATGTATTATAATTTAATATCCAATATATACATCAACTAATATCATATAAGTTTACTTTTCTTATCTAATGGTCAAAGTTGTAACTTTTGATGAATGTTTTAATCATTTTAACTTTTACATTGATGTAGAATCATGAAAAAATTTCTAAAAATTTCTACGTCGTTGTTGGAAAAAACGATGATGGAGATGTACCATTTTTCCAAAAAAGGATGGGGAGTGGGAAATTAATATCAAATTAGTAAGATGACTATAAAATATAAATGAATCAGTTTAGAACTTTCTTAAGTCTGTGATTATATAAGGACTTTTCTTTCAACGTTTAACGATGTTTGTCAGATGCTGCATGTAGAAGTCTAGACTATAAATTATTATTTATCATGTGAGTATCTGGTTTTATTTTTAGTGACAATAAAACTTATTGATTACCCATCTTGTTATTTTTGTTGCCTATGGATACTCAACCTGGGAGATTAAGTAGGATCAGTATGAACCAATGATCTCTTAGCCTAGTGGTTAAGGGGGAGGTGGGAGATTTTTGTTTCTTTTGAAGGTTCAAAGTTCAAACCTTGGCATGGGTGAATTTTACTAACTTGGTGATATTAACAACTAACCAGCCGTTCAAAAAAAAGTAGGATCAATATGAGTAATGCTTGGTAAGGTGGTGTATATGAGTAAATAGAAAATTATGAGGATTAATGAATATTTATACATAATACTCAGGAGCAGAGCTTGAACGAAATCGTATGGGGGCGGGGCAAAATTAATTTTTTTAGGGGGGACGAACTTGATATTTATATAAAAATTTACACTACCGAACTAAAATTTAACACTACCGACCGAAAAAAGAAACCCCCCACCCCGGTCTCCACTAACCTCCGTCACTGGTAATACTTTGAATTGAAAAATAAGATAGTAATTGAATTAATCCGACCACATATCGTCTGTATAGATTAGCATCGAGAATGTCCTTCCATTTTTTTGTATTGGCAATATATAAAAACAAAAAAAATTATTTTATACTAACGACATGTATTCGGCTGAATTTGGATATGAGGCCTAGAATTCCCTCCGCCCCTTCAACCCTTGTAGTGACGACATGTTGTCGCTATAAGGTTTCACCGGTCAAAAACACGAAAAAATCTATAGCGACGACATCTTTTCGCCGTAGGGTTAGTTATCGTCAACATATGATGTAATTGTTATAGTGTATGTTTCATGTATACACACAAGTGCTTATGCGGTTGCTACATATATACACAAAAGTGCTTATACGGTTCCTACCCTTTTACATGAAATTGATGCATTATGTACAATATGTATCCAACTTAGGAAAAGGAATACGGTGAATACCCCTTTAATGCAAAATATATTATTATCTATCTCATGTAAAATTTTGGTTTATTATACATTTATAGCGACTCAACCTAAATACATAATCATGTTTAACCAAACTAGCGATAGACAAAAAATAAAAATAAAAAAAATTATCCATTAAGTTCTAATAATGCTTATATACGAAAAAAGTCGTGTACGTATTAACTTTGGAAGACTTTGTAATAAAAAAAAGGGAATATGTCACAGACTACGAAGTTTTAAAAGTGTTCTAATTTAGTCACTCGTGCATATTTTTCTCAAATTGGACCACCAAACGATCAAATCGAGTCATTACCAAATTTTATTATGACAAGAAAGTAATGATGGAAAAGACGTGAGAGTCAGAATTTCCAATATATAAAATTATATTGAAAAATAAAAAAAACATGTTAATTATGAAAAAATAAAAAAAATTACGTCAACGTTCCATATCAGCATCAAAAGATAGAAAAATATTTTCTAATTGAATCCAAAAGTAAAATGTTAAAAAATATGTTATAACTTTTAGTTTGTATAAAATATAAAAACTGAGTGATCTAATTTGAACACTTTTAAAACTTAAGTTACTTAATTGAAATATTTTTTAAAATTGGTTATTATTTTACAAACTTAATCATAAAAAATTATGACTATTCTTTTTTAGAACATGTGGGAAGGCTCTTATAAAAGCATTTAATTTATCATCATTTTTTCTGTTTTCATGCATTTCATATTATTTTTCCCTCATATGATATGACAAATTTATTTTTTAGAATATTCTTTAAATTTTACATATTTTCTTATTCACTAATGAATGTAAATACTTTTTATTACCAAAAGATCATGAATACCATAATAAAATTTTAAAAGTGATAAGTACTCAATTAAAAACTAGTTAACACTACACATCACCAAAAAAGTAACTCTTAATACAAGGGCAAACAAAGTTCACTTTCAAAAGATGTTAGTAAAAAATTTTGTACGTTAAAAGGAGATTACCAAAAAAAACTATGTGTGATTATGATCTGGACTAGCATATAAAGTGCGAGGTTAACTGACTTTACAGTTTTTATTTTTTATATGCAATATGATTTTTCAACCGATCCTTGAAATTTATGTACGTTGACCCGTTAGAGTATTATAATACTTAGAAAAATATCAATGTATAAAGTGAAAATAGAAAATAAGTAATGAATTTGATTAATTACTTCAATTGCTTCTTTCTAAACCAATTACTGAATGATATGTTATCTTTTTTCGGTCATGATTAGCTTTGAAACCTTAGCTATAGCTTTTAGTTTTACCGGTTTAACAATATTTTTAACCAAGCTTTGATTTCTGGAAACAAAATAAGAAAAATAAATAAAATAAAATATGACTTAAAATGATGGTTAAGAAGAGAATAAGAAAGATCTGCCATTGTTTATTTCTATTTTTGTTTATAATAAAGGATTAAAGGGGAACCGTAGATTTATAGGGTGGAGATGATATAGTTTGAAGATGAACGGCTGAGATGAATTGAAAGGTAATATATGACTTTCCAAAATTTGTCGTGGATCCCATTCCCCCAAGACAAGTGGTCCTGTGTTACCTTAGCTGCATGCAGCTTGTTTTTCTTCAAAATTAACAGAATCCAAAAAGTATTCTTTTTTAATTATTTATTATTTTATTATAAAATATTAACATATCCTTTAAAGTTTACAATAATTATAACTCTCTTACGGTATAGTAATAAATAGTAATAAATAATATGTTAATAGATTCGGTTTTTCACCAACCAATCAGCTTTTGATTAAGCAACAAACTTCATTACATCTTAAAGTTTTAAAACTTAATAGAATATGATCACGTCTGTGTGTCTTAAAATTTTCAAAGCTGTATATTGTTGGGTTTTGAACAGATAGTAGGGTTGTATTATTTTTAAAGGACGTTTACCTGTGAAACGTTCAAACCTTACAATTACGCTACTTCATCTCGCTTCAACTTTTAAATTCCGAGTTTTGAAATGTATTTTTCATGCGCATGTGTGTGCAATATTTTTATGGCGTAAAAAAATATTTTGAATTAAAAAAATTATAACAATATCACATCAAATTAAAAAAAGTATATTTGTTTGGTGTAGTTAAAAAAAACTGGTAACATAAGAAAAAGTTATAGTCGTATAAAAATCATGTGGGAAGTTGGTTTAAATGTCTGCTGACAATTATTTATTTTCTACTTCAATAAGATAATATTAAATGATTGTACATATGTTTTAAAATTTATAATTATTTAAACTCTTGAAATTATATAAAATTATCTTTTTGTTCTTTTCATATGTATTTTAATAATATAATATAGATATAGAATCTCATGGTACATGCATGAAAGCAACATGTGCAATTAGCCCGTTATAACTTGCGGCATTTGGTTATTTTCTTTGTCTTTTCAAGTGTAAAGTCCAAAGTTAGTATCTCAAGTTATAACGCAAAGGGGCTTATGGTAGCAAAGTTAGTGGATTAGGCGACTCGCATAACAGTATGTCCCTTGTTCAACTCTCATTGTGTCTCTTAAAAGATGTTTTAAAATTTTAAAGGTGCGCTAGTGATTCAACGCTGAAATCGACCTCTTTGATGTCTAACTACTTGACGTGGCCAAATGAATTACGGGTGTTGGATAACATGAACTTTTCTTTGTAGGAGACGGGTTATTAATATTTAATAACTAGATTGGTCAAGTATGGTTGTGATTCACCAAGTTTAGTTGCAAGTGACTAATGAAGTAACGCCATATTTTTTTGGCACAACGATGATGATGACTACAACAATGATGATATAACAACAACAATATGATATAACACAAAATATATACATTTAATTTAACACGATCATTTAATGTTTTTAAACAGTATAATTAGAGTCGAACACAATAGAGTGACCGAGAGAAGACTTGTATCAAGTTTAGGAGTTAGGAGTTGTGTAAAGTGAGTTGAGTCGGTATGGTGTCAGACACATGAGCTTTGTCAAATAAGACTCTTCTTGATTTCAATATATTATATTCTCTTATTGCATTTAACATATTCATATAAACATCTCTTCCAGCCAATGTGATGATGAGTTTCTTTTTCTCACAAAATTAAAAAATATGTTTATTTCTTTTATATACATAATATGTAGTAATCGGCATAACATGATGTTGTGGTAATCAACATATAACATGGTGTTTTAGGCCGGATAGAGTAAAGCATCCAAACCCATTTTCTGAAATATCGACAAGAACACGATTCTTAAAAGGGTTGAAGACCTTAAATGTAGTAATCAACATAATATATATTAATTGACATAACATGATGTTGTCAATTGCTTTTTTACGTCAGAGTGATAACGATTGAAACATGTTTTTGTGTTTGTGTTTTGATATTTGAGATCGTGGTGAAATTCCAGGTGCTAGCTCCATCCCAGCAAAATGCGCCTAGGAACACTACCGTTTGATACAATACTTCAAAATCAAATATAAATGAGTTAAAATAATTATAAATTTCGAAATAATATATTAGTGATATAAAACTTCATTGTTTGTCCTTCAAAACTCAACTTTTGGAGTAAAACTCACTCGGAGCAAACATCAAATATGGCGTAACGTAATTGTGTTTCTATCTATTTTTGTGCATCTTGCAATAATATATAGTGGACATTGATTTGGTTCGCATTGGTTTTTTATACACTGCTTTAGATGAAAAGCACCCAAGTACCCAAGTGCATGATAACTATAGACACAAATATTAATTGTAGTAAGACTAACGTTAACATAATCATGCATACATTTTATTATAAGCATTTTGTTGATCAATTTGCAATGTAAGAAACTAACATTAGGATGGTTAACGAGTTATTGTTCGACTCTTTGTCAGGTATTTTTCATATATAGCGACGTTGTAATTAATAAGCAAACTTAATTGATACCGAAGGGTTTGTGGTACATCTAACGTTACCAATATGTTTTTAAAAGATAAGTGATTGATGGTTCACGTTTATTATGATCAAATATATAGATTTAGAAGTATGATCAGAGGGTATAGTGGGCTAGTCATTCGAAAGAAAAAAACTTTAATTATTTATGAAAAAACTTTTTAAAAAGGTATAACTCCATCAAACCTATTTAATCATGAAACAGCTTTCGTTCATTAATCAGTATCAACATCTGTTTTCTCCGACATATCCATCATGTTAGAAAACAACTTACATCCATTCAACAACACACTACTCACACTTATTAAATTCACATATTTGACCTATTGTACTTGTAGTAACGAGTACTCGTAGCAACTATTGTGTCCACTACTAAAAGCGTCATAGGTATTCACACCACCAACCCCCACTTTTAGACCATCGCATGTTGTTTGCTATGAGTCAATAAGAATCGATTAAAGAGGGTTGTTAGCAACTAACGAGGTAGCAGTTTACGATGGTCACGAGTCTAGGGAAAACTTAAAACATGAAAAAAACACTAATTTTTTTACTTAAGAGGGACAATAGCTATTTAAAACTTAAAATAACTATTTTGGATTCGTTAGTCTACACATTCTAATTACAAAAAGGCTTGTGTTTGCTAAAGAAACAAACTTTATGTGAGGTTTCAAGCTTGACACGTTTTAATTTTTCATTATTTCAGTTTTGAAAAGCTCACCCTCAATTCAACTTGTTTACACCTTCAAAACCCAATTTACTAGCAAAAAATGTGGCCATTAAAATTATTATAAATTAATTTAACGTGCCAGTGAACAAATATTTATATATTTCATTATCACCTGCAGCCGATGTTTACTAACTGATACATCATTCAACTGCTTTACAAAATTTTACAACTTTATTTACCATAGATAGAAAAAGGATTATTTATTATTACCAAAATATATTTATTTAGTTAATAAGTTTTTTAATAAATTAAAAAATGAGAAAAAAATGATAGTTGCAATATCAAAAGCAGAAACTGCCATTTTATATATCTGACCATTAAATCTCAACCCTTCCTTCCTTATCACCCACTGACCCCCTCTCTATATCTTTGTTAATTTCATCTTTTCAATCTCCTTTATGGTGCTCCATCTCCTGCTCAATTTACACACACTCATAAACCCTAAAAACACACACACAAAACCCTTTTAAACACACACACACACACATCATTGCCTCTGTTTTTTCTTCTGGTGAATTCATACTCTCTTACTGCTATCTGCTAGCTTTTCTGGTAATTGTTTATCAGTTTTTATGGCCTCTTTTGTCATTTCACAATAGCATGAATAATAACAGCTAAAACCCATCAATTTTCTTCGTAATTGTAATACAAAAGTTAAAGATTTTGTTTGTGTTTAATCCATTAACCTCTGTTTTTTGTTGGGTAGTTTAATTTTTGTTGAAGTTTAAAATTTTTGAAGCTCTCTGTTTTCTTGATGGTAGTTGTTTCGATATTTATTTAAACTATTGTTATTTCACAATGCCATGATGTTTTTCTTGCTAAAATCCATCAATATTCTTTGGAATTGTGTTGAGAAATCAAAGATTCTGATTGAAGTTTATCCACTAGCTCTGTTTCTTTTTTGTTGTGGGTAATTCATTACCTTGAAGTTCAAAATCTTTAAAGCTATCTGCTTTCTTTCTGATAATTCTTTTCAATATCCAGCAAGTGGATTGTAAATGTATCTGTACTTCGTAACCAAAAGATTAAGAGTTTAAATTTTGCGGAGTACTGGTCATCACGAATTTTTCGTACAAAATCTAAGAATTGTTGTTAAGAAAAAGGCAGTATTGTAATTTCACAATTCCGTATATTCTCTAGGTAAAACCCATCAATATTGTTACTAATTATATCTATTAAATCAAAGATTTTGCTTGTATTTAATCATTAGCTCTGTTTATGTTACATGTAATTCAATACTTATTAAAGCTCATAATCTCTATAGCTTTATGCTTGCTTTCTGCTTATTCTTTTTTAAATCCATTAACTATGTTGTCATTTCACAATTCCATATCGTTTTCTCGAAAATACCATAAATTTTTCTTCCTAATTTTATCCAAAAATCAAAGATTTTATTTGTGGTTAATATATAATGAAGTTAAAAAATTTGTTGAGAAAATAATTAAATTCTTTTCATGTTTTATCCGAAATCTAAAGTCTTTTTATTGTATTTAATTTGAATTGAGTTCAAATTCTTTATTGCGTTCTGGTTATTATGCTCCCTCCATGCCCACATCTGTCATTTCCTGACTTCATCTTATTATTTAAAAGAACCATCAATTATTCTTTAACTATTCATATTGAAATTCAACATGTATATCAGTATATTGATTTATATCTATGGTTTCTGGTAATTCTTTCCAACCCAAATGGCCATTTTGTCATTTCTTGATTCCATTATATTTTCTTAAAAAAAAACTATTATTCATAATTTTATCAATTTTCTTGTATAAAAGTCATATTGAAGGTTATCCAATTATACTTGTATTTAATATTTTTAATTCATTTATATGAAGCAATATATTATATTATTTAACCTCCCTTTTATTTTATAATTCAGATTAATAAATTACTTGAAGCTTGAGCTCGAGAGAAATGGCACCCAAAAATGGACGTGGAAAGACCAAGGGAGATAAGAAGAAGAAGGAAGAGAAGGGTATAATTATATTTTTTAATATAATAGTAATAGTAATTATATCATTTATTATTAATTATTAAAGTTCCAATATAATTGCAGTTCTCCCGGTTGTGGTGGATATAACTGTGAATCTTCCAGATGACACCCATGTTATATTAAAGGTTTGAATTTCCTTTTTCATTTCTTTATTTTTTAATTAAAAATAACGAATAATTCACGAAATTAAGAAACTCTATTGGATAATGGATAAAGTAACAAACGATATAAAAATGAGTTTATGTGAACTTTCAACTGATAATTGTAGTCTTACAATTTTGTTTTCCTGAATTAATCACATATCTGATATTATCTCTTCTTATAATTATATTTTAGGGCTTTTCTTTTAAACAATTGTGTCTTTTAGTTTATCTAGTTTATATATATATATATATATGTGTGTGTGTGTGTGTGTTTTTTTCATAAAAACATTCAGGGTTTTGTAAGTTGGTATCTCTTTATTTCTATAAGATTGTGGACTGCCTATACATTTCCTATAATGTGACCCAAATAAAAGATATATCAAGAAGATAGCTAGAATGTTAGATAAAAATTTGAAGGTTTGTGACCAGCTGGTAGATAGGGTTGAAAATGTCGTTACCAAATATATAGAGGTTATCTAAGACGGTACGTCTATGTCAACTGAAACGTGTCATCCATACCGTATATTTAGCCGTTTTCAAAGAATTCAAACCCATACATTTCACCAACACTACCTTACAAACAATAAGTGTACAATACAACATTCAAATATGGTCACAGAAGTCGTATGTTCATTTTTTCTATAAACTTTATAGATAAGTTGTCTCGTATTTTAAACATTCTTATTAGATAATATCGTATGTAAAATAATTGTCCACCCAAAGGGTGGTGTGGGTCCAACCACTATGTAGAAAGAAAAGAGTTCAAAAATATATTCATCAAAATATGATATACCTTAGATGCTACAATCTTTGTTGGTTATTATCTTATGTAATGCTTTAGTCTGTTTTTGCTTGATGGAAAACATTAGTCCTTTTCGATAAAGAATAAGAAGTTGGAAAATGTTTCATTATTTTTTATTTATTTTTAAGTATTTATTTTCTAACTAGTCTTTTCTAAACAGGGAATATCAACCGATAGAATTATAGACATTCGTCGACTACTATCAGTGAATACAATAACATGCAACATCACAAATTTTTCATTATCTCATGAGGTAAGAGTCTTGTTACTCTAGATACAACCCTTTACAGTTACGGCATACATATTTAACGTCAAGTTACCTGAATGATAATAAATATTAGACAGTCCTATACTCCATCAAAATTAGGTTAAGATATTACAGCATATAAAAATTTAAGATAGTTTCAACAAAAGTTTGGGAATAAATTCGAAATTTCAAAAACTTGGAATTTCACAAAAATAATTATTAATTTTAACATATTCAAATTCCATGTTGTCTATTATTAAATGATTATCATAAAATTCTGATATGGGCCACCTTATCTTTTCAACTGGATCACTTGGCCCATTAACAAACCACAACCCATATTCTTCAAACAACAGGTAAGAGGCCCACGATTGAAAGATACAGTAGACGTTGCTGCATTAAAGCCCTGCACACTAAATCTCATAGAAGGTAATCAATCACTAATCAGCCCGCTAATTACTGCCACGTGGATATTGTCAAATGACACTTTATCCTCACATATATCTTTATTTACACACCAGAGGACTATGATGATGAAACCGCAACAGCACACGTGAGAAGGTTGTTGGACATCGTCGCCTGCACGACGTCGTTTGGACCGTCGCCGGTGATCAAGGAGGATTCCGGCAAGAGTTCGCCGGAGACAAAGGCGGCGAAGAAGACGAACAAAGCGCAACAAAACCATAAGCGTTTGCAGGCATCGGCTCTGCCACCGCAACAACCGCCGTCGAAGGATGTTTCCGGTGACGGTGACGGAGAGTTGAGCAATTCGAGCCCTAAGCTCGGTAGCTTTTACGAGTTTTTCTCGTTGTCGCACCTCACTCCTCCTATACAATGTAAGTATGTAGTGCCCTCGTAATAGTGTAGTACTTCATTACTTCACTGATTTACACCAGTGAGAGTTGTACTGAGACGATTTCCGATGAAGGATGATCATTCACACACATACACACTCACACACACCGAGAATTGCTGTTGTTTACGTAGATATTCGTGCTTACATGCTGTTGCAGTGTTGCGATTTTATTAATCTGTACAAATCTCGAGGGATTTTTGGTCGATTCGATTAATATTTTTGAAAGTAGAGCTTAAATGCTGCATTTTCGCGTTAAATTGCTTTCGCAAGGACATACTAAAAGCTAAATTCATTATGTTTGTCAAATATGTTTGTTCCACGGTGCGAACCTTTATTTGCGTGAACATGAGATTATTAATATCTGCAAATGTGAAACTGAACCTTAATCCGGATCATAAATCTCTCTAAGCCAACCGTTCAGGGCACTACTGTACTACAGCTTCTTAACATATCATGTTTCCATAAAAGAAGATGTTGAATTCAGTGGTATACTCACATCTAACCACAAACATGTGCAGATGTAAAGAGGGTAACAAGGCAAATAGAAGATGGGAGTCTAGGTGATAATCATCTTTTCTCACTTGAAGTAAGAAAATTATGGAATGTTTTAAGGTTTCTCTTACCTGTAAAATGCTTGCAATGTTCTTTACATATTAAACTTTATGATGAAGGTGAAGCTGTACCATGGAAAGCCTGTCCATGTTGAAGTTTGTAGATATGGATTCTGGAGTAATGGGAAGCAGCGAATTTTATGTCACAACCTTGTTGATTTGTTGCGGCGACTTAGTAGAGCATTTGATAATGTAAGTTTTGAAATAAACATTTTTAGGTCACATTTCAAGTACTGCCTATCTGAACAAGCGGTATCTATTCTCAGGCTTACGAAGATCTTATCAAAGCATTCATTGAAAGGAACAAGGTAGGTATCTGGATATAATAATTCATTAAGGACTAATAATTCAAATTATTCTTTCTAATAACTCTGTACATCATTTTTACTTTTCTTTTAAAATCAAAATATTAACAGTATTTTGACTACCTGCAGTTTGGGAATCTTCCTTATGGTTTCAGAGCCAACACATGGCTCATACCTCCTGTTGCAGCCCAAGTACCTTCAGTTTTTCCACCTCTTCCTGCAGAAGATGAGAGTTGGGGAGGAAATGGTGGTGGTTTAGGAAGAGATGGAAAAAGTGATTTGCATCCATGGGCTAGTGAATTCATGTATGTTGCATCTATGCCCTGCAAGACAGCCGAAGAAAGACAGATTCGAGACAGAAAAGCTTTCTTGTTGCATAGCTTGTTTGTTGATGTTGCCATTTTCAAAGCGATTTCTGCCATTCAACACATAATGGAAAACTTCAATTCAAATTCCTTTGATTTAAGCGGTGATGCTATACATAAGCAGAGTATTGGGGACTTGAGAATAGCTGTCTTTAAAGATTTCCCTGATGCTAGCTGCAAAGTGGATACAAAGATTGATGGATCCCAAGCAACTGGGGTGGAGAGAGAGAGTTTGGTGGAGAGAAACTTACTTAAAGGGATCACTGCTGATGAGAACACTGCTGCTCATGTAAGAGAATATTTTAAACATGTCATTGTCATTTTTAATTTTTATTTTTAACTAGTGGAAATGTTCTCACTGCTAATGTTTGGCTTCTTTTTAAAAACAGGATATTGCTACTCTAGGTGTTGTCAATGTAAGGTACTGTGGCTATACCGCTCTTGTGAAAGTTGAGGTGAGTGAAGCTGACAAGAAAATTTCTCCATTGCCATACATTGAGCTTTTAGATCAGCCTGATGGTGGAGCCGGCGCCCTCAATATCAACAGGTTCTTTCTCACCTAGTAATTTATGTTTTTAACATCTTTATGGTATCACTAGCTCATGTTATTTTCTCTTTTGAAGTTTGAGATTTCTGCTACACAAAAAAACAAAGGTTCTCCCTAATTTAAAAAGATCTGAAAGTGAAGAGCTCAGCACTTCCCGAGGGTTTGTTAAGAAGCTACTAAAGGAGAGTCTAAGTAAGCTCCAAGAAGAGTCTGTAGGAACCAACATCTTTACAAGATGGGAACTTGGAGCTTGCTGGATACAACATTTACAAGACCAAAAGAAAACAGAAAAAGACAAGAAAACTTCCACTAAAAAGGGGAAGAATGAGATGAAAGTAGAAGGTCTCGGGACACCTCTTAGATCCCTCAAGAACAAGAAAAAAGATTTAGAGGGAAACAATGCAGATTCAAAAGTTGCCGATGTTGTTAATGGAGAAGTGGAGAATTCTGTATTAGATTTTGCAGAATCCCAGCTGGAGGCCAATGCAACTGGAAACGAGGTTGCTTTAAAAAAGTTGTTATCTGATGCTGCTTTCACTCGGCTAAAAGAGTCAGATACAGGACTCCATTGCAAGGTATGCTTGAAATGATATATTTATTGTATAATTATATTTCTGCATAGTAATCTATAATATAACCTACGGCTTATTACATGTAGTCTTTGCTGGAGCTGATTGACCAATCTCAAAAGTATTACAATGAAGTTGCGTTAACGAAATTGGTAATACAAAGGCACATTCATTATAAGATTCTTATCCCAAGTGATCTTTATGTAAGTGTCATATTTGACAAGTTATAACACTTCATTATATGCAGGTTGCAGATTTTGGTTCATTGGAACTATCACCAGTTGATGGGCGAACTTTAACTGATTTTATGCACACACGAGGTCTCCGCATGCATTCTCTAGGACAAGTGGTTAGTTCCTTGATACACCTTCTTTAGGAAATCTACCTGTAGGGCTATCTGTTTCCAGAAACTATTCATGAAGTTCTTCCGTTTTGCTCTTTGACTCTTAATATACATCCCCTTTCCTTGTAATCTTTGGTCTTGATGGGTAGCTTTCTTTTTGTTTTTCAATTATTTTTGGTATTTGCAACTTAGAATCCTTGAAGCAACTTTACGTTGTTATTACTCTCTTTGACCAGGTTAAGCTTTCAGAAAAATTATCACATGTGCAATCTCTGTGCATACATGAAATGATAGTACGAGCTTTTAAGCACGTTCTACAAGCAGTTATTGCTGCTGTTTCTAAACCTGAGGAAATGGCTGATGCAATTGCAGCTGCACTGAATCTTATGCTTGGTGTCCCTGGAAGTGAGCAAGCAGTTGATTCTCTAACAAGAACATGGCTTGATGTTTTCTTGAAGAAGAGATATGACTGGGATCTTTCCAGCTTTAAGTACACAGAACTCAGAAAAATTGCTATACTACGTGGCTTATGTCATAAGGTAATTGATTACTGGTTACCGTCCCTTAAGCATCACTAATTTTGCTAATCTATGTTGGTTGAAAAACACATCATGTGTCCTAGGATCGTAGCCTCTATGCCGATTAAATGTTAGTCTACATTAGCTTAATAGGAGCAGCAACCGATTTGTGTCCTTTTTAATTTATGAGAAACTGATTAGCTGGAAACACATATGTACCCATATTCCAGGTTGGAGTTGAGCTGGTTCCAAGAGATTTTGATATGAATACTCCTAACCCGTTCAAAAAAGAGGACATCATCAGCTTAGTACCAGTGCATAAGGTGATGAATCACAGCATTGTATAATAGCAACAGATCTTATTTTATTGATTAATGTTCATATATCAATTGTTTTTTGATTTTATTGCAGCAAGCAGCATGTTCGTCTGCTGATGGACGGCAACTTCTTGAATCATCAAAAACAGCTCTGGATAAGGGAAAACTTGAAGATGCTGTTAGCTATGGAACAAAGGTATCAATGTTCTAAAAAATGAACCTTCTTCTTTTGTTTGGTGACCTCCTTTTAATTGACTTTGGATGCTGGATTTAGTCTCTATACGTTGCCTCTTCTCGCTAGCATTGTTATTTTTAAGCATAGTAAGATTAGATGGAATAATAATTTTGATCTGGTGGTTTATTTTACATAATTATCACAGTTTACATGCTGTTACTTATCCTTTGTTTCAGGCTCTTGCAAAGCTAGTTGCAGTTTGTGGTCCCTATCACCGAATAACAGCAGGAGCTTACAGCCTCCTTGCTGTGGTTTTATATCACACTGGGGATTTCAACCAGGTCTTTACTTATTAATGACGGAGTGTTAGATATATCCAGATATTTTAATTATATTCTATGTCACTTTAAGTTCTCCAACTGAATGCAGGCGACAATCTACCAACAAAAAGCTTTGGACATCAATGAGAGAGAACTGGGATTGGATCATCCAGATACCATGAAAAGTTATGGAGATCTTGCTGTCTTCTACTATCGCCTTCAACATACAGAGTTGGCCCTCAAGTATTTTTCTTTTCATAATTTTGTGTATTCTAATTCAGATTGACATCTTATTTTGGAATAACCTTCACGAATTGATCAATAATATCAGGTATGTGAAACGGGCATTGTATTTGCTACATTTAACTTGTGGGGCATCACATCCAAATACTGCTGCAACATACATCAATGTAGCTATGATGGAAGAAGGCCTCGGAAACGTCCATGTTGCCCTCAGATATCTCCATAAAGCTCTCAAGTGCAACCAAAAGTTACTTGGCCCAGACCACATCCAGGTTTCTGACTTCTCCATAAGACACATGATTCTTGATGGTGTGTGTATGAAAGACAAAATAACCCTACTATTTATGCTCATTTTGTTTTTCAGACTGCTGCAAGTTACCATGCAATAGCTATTGCACTCTCTTTAATGGAAGCTTACCCTCTTAGTGTTCAGCATGAACAAACCACCTTGCAGATATTACGAGCAAAGCTGGGCCCAGATGATCTACGCACACAGGTAATATCAATTACAAATTTTAGCAAGGTTTTATATGTATTTATCTTATATCAAAATTCGTGATTTCATACCAACTCCAACTCAATAACTAATTGGTTCAGGATGCTGCTGCATGGCTTGAGTATTTTGAATCCAAGGCACTTGAGCAACAAGAAGCTGCAAGAAATGGGACTCGGAAACCAGATGCATCCATAGCTAGCAAAGGCCATCTCAGGTATGTCTGCAGTGCCTTCAATTCCAAGTTCTTAACATCAAACAATGATTTGTTTAAATGATGGCTACAGCTTTATTATTATCATTATTATGATGTGCAGTGTATCGGATTTGCTTGATTATATTAATCCAAGTCATGATGGCCAAGGGACTGATGGCGTGGCTTTAAAAAGGAAAGCCTACATCCAGAAGGTATGTTTAATTATGTACTTACATATAATATTGATACTAACTAATGCAACTGTATTCAAGTCTGCTATATGTTCCATGTCCAGTTAAAGGGGAAATCTTACCAAAACTTGGAGGTGGCAAATTCTGATGACTCGTTATCAAAAGATCTTGTGAAGGAAGTTTCAGATGAAGAGAAACAAGATCCAACCCTTGAACATGAACATGACATACAGGTGAAAGAAGAACCTGTTGACTCGACACTTGTTGACTCAGACCCACCTACCAAGGAAGTGACCATTGATGAAAAACCTATTCAACCATTGGAGGAAACTGCTGCAAGGAATTTTGTTATTGCCAATGATGTCTTCCCTGAAGGAGAAGAAGGATGGCAACCTGTACAAAGACCTAGATCAGCAGGCTCATACGGAAGGCGATTAAGACAGAAAAAAGCAGCTTTCAACAAATTTTATAGTTATCAAAAGAAAGATTTACTTCATGATTCTGAAGAGAAATTAAAGAATAACTTTCAAAACGGTAAGTATCACTTTGTAAAGAAACGAGCAACTTATGCTGATCACCACACTGCAAAAGTTCCTTCTTCTAATCATAAATATGGAAGGAGAATCGTCAAGGCGTTGACTTATAGAGTTAAGTCAGTGCCAGTATCAACTCCAGAAGAAATTAGTACAAGTGGTAAAGAGGAATCTAATTCTTCATTTGAAGTTGTCCCCACACAAACGACAAAAGAAGTAGGTCATGTACCACAAAGAAGTTCTATAGTTAGTATCGGGAGATCCCCTTCTTACAAAGAAGTAGCTTTGGCCCCACCAGGTAGCATTTCATTGTTACAATTTGATTCAGAAAGTGACATTCCTGATGACAAGGAAATTGATAATGGTAAAAATGATGATTTTATCAATCCGAAAGAACTTTCTGAGTCCGAAATTAAGGAAAGAGTTGAGGTAGAAAATTTGAAAGATGAAACAGAAGAAACTCTTTTGAGTGAGTTAGTAGGAGATGAACATACAGAAACTGTACCTGAAAATGTTGAGGGTGATAAAATAATTGACAAAAGCGTCATTGACATACAAATTCCAGTAGTTCCAGATCTATCTGTGAATGATTCTCCTTCTGATGTGATACCTGGGGATGATAAAACTACAGTTAATTCTCCAAATTTCACTCAAGAGCTCCCAAACAAGAAGTTATCTGCATCAGCTACACCATACAACCCAACATCACCAACTGTACGTGTTGCACCAATCCCCATGAACATACCTCTACCACCAGCTCCCACCCCGTGGCAAATGAACATGAACATTCACCCGAGGCCCACCAATGTCTTACCTGGAGTAAATCCAATGTGTTCTTCTCCCCACCAACCTTACCCTACACCCCCAGGCACCCCAAATATGATCCACCCGTTGCCTCTTATGTATTCCCCTCCTGGCCCACCTTATACACAAGCTCCATCATTACCTATGACTACCAGCAACTTCCATCCCAATCATTTTGCATGGCAATGTAATATGAGTGCTAACGGTTTACAGTATGTTACTGGGCCTGTTTGGCCCAACGGCCATCCAATGGAATTCTCCATCTCACCACCAGCAGTAAGGCCCATTTCTGATCCAAACGTGGAGACAAAACAGGTGGAGGTTGAAACTAAGCAAGAAGCCGATTTTGAAGGGACAAAAATTATTAGTGAGATTGTTGGTGTTAAACCAGAGAACGTTGGTTCAAACTGGAATTTGGGAAGCAGTGGTGATAATCATGTGCCTAAGCCACCTCAAAAAGTTGAGAATGAGAAGACGTTTAATATTTTGATTAGGGGGAGAAGAAATCGCAAGCAGACCTTGAGAATGCCGATTAGTTTGTTGAACAAACCGTATAATTCTCAGTCTTTTAAAGTTGTGTATAGCAGAGTGATCAGAGGAAGTGAAGGTCCAAAGTCTGCTAGTTTTCACTCTGAAGGGAATGAGGCAACTAATGCTGCCTGACTGAAGTGCAGTCTTCTAATTTTGACATGAAGTCATGAACTTTGGATCATGCATGCAGTTTTTAGGTATGAAGTTACATGGATCTCCAATCATCAGTTCAAGAGAATTTACAGGTTAGCTCAATAGATTCATGTTATTTTCTTAAATCATTATGAAATTATTCTAAACTTGAAGTGGGCCTAAAATTATTGCTTGAATCTGTACAAAGGCAAAATGGGTTGGAAGTGTTTTATCTCATATTTAGCTAAAGGGGAACGAGTCAAAGATTGAACTTGTCGAAAGGACTGTTTTAGTGCATACAACATTCTAAATTGATTTATTTAAAGATTTAGATTTTATCATAATAATGCGTCTTTCTTATAAATGTAATTATCATATTAATTATTTAAAAATGAACAAAAAAGTGTTTGTTGGTCAACCTAGCCGGTTAAAAAAAAAAGATTCGCGTTACCCAACCCACCTGACTCACCAACTTGACTAGAGTCTTTTTCCCCTTGACGTGAATATAGTTGGTTATTAAAATTAAAATTTACTTTCACCCACTTAATACATTGGACTTGAGTTTTAGATATGTGCTAGGGAGTTTGTAAGGTTTCATCCTTTTCCAAGAAAAGAGTGCATTTGAACATTTCTTGCATCAGATAATTGCATTAATTTTCAATTTGGCGTCACTTATAATACATCTGACTTGTCAAAATTCATATTAAACATGATGACTCTCACGGGTCAGGAACAGTATTTGGGGAAACTAACGTGATTTTCAACTGCATTCATGGGCATACATCATTAAAGAATAATTTACGGTGTTATTCGTTACACTCAGACCTTGTGTTTGCATGTCTTTCAGGTTCAAAACAGATGATTTCCAAGATGTTGCATATGGCAAGAACACAGATTTTGAAGTTTTGGATTCTTGGTTCATATCCCCTAGAAATAACTGAATTGGGTTTAATTGTATATGGGACCATCTTTGTTGAACCTAAAATTTGATTTGATTTGATTTATAGACACAAGTCATAATAAATTTCCTGGTGACCCATGCAAACTGCTGATGATGATACTAATAATAGAAGCAATTTATGATTCAGCCTAAACGTTGGACATGAGAAAACTCTCACAACCCTTTTATTTCACAACCCACAATGTCTAGAAATTAAAAAAAATGTAGAAAAGCAACATGTAAAACATAATGGAATGATGCACATCAATGCATGCAGACACAAGAGGTGCATTAGCTCGATATCGATACATATCACATGCCCTTCTCCTCCTTACCCTTTGCATAAACTGTTTCTTTGATTAGGTTTAGTGACGCTTCAAGATCATCCAACAGTTTGTGTGGATCTGGGATTGAGCTTTCATCAACCGAGAGGACTATTGCCATCTTGTTCACATAGCTTTGGAAATTAATCAGTAAACCCTAGCACAACATCATATAAGCAAACAATGAAAGAATGTTAGCTCAATGTCCGTCTAGCTAAGGATAACGAAACATATTTTGGCAGCAAAATGATTTTAGCAACGCGACAACGCCCCTTTGATAAACACAAACATATGGATAGTATCTTACAGTGGTTGGCCATAACAACTGGGAGCGAGGAATTCCATGTCATGACCGTAGAAGCTGATTTCTTCAAGAGGCCCAACCATATTCGAGAAGCCCACCGTTGTTTGAGCGGCAACCTTGTGTGAAATTGTGTTTGCTGCCTATAATCAGACGTAAAATAGCAGATTAGCCTCGTAGAGGATGTCTTTATGACATTATATGAACCGACTTAGCTTCATCTCTTTGAAAAAAATACTCTTATATGGAAAGGCGTTGCTATACTTAATGTATTGTAACGCCTTTCTGTTGCAAGTAATGATTATATTTAGATTGAGAAGTTATCTTAATGCCGAACAATTTAAGAATAACTTGGCTATTGAAAAGGAACATATGGCTTTAAGCGAGTGCTTAATCCGATTGATCATAGCTTTGGCTTCTCTAACATAATCTAGTGGATCATCTTGTATGCCAATAGTGAGTGGAAGGATCACGTAACCAACCCAATTCCCCCATTTCGTTTTCATATTCTTCTCCATCATATCAGCCAATGCCTAACATTACCAAGAGGTTGTTTGATAAAACTAACTGAGTAAGATGTAGCTGATGTTGGTTTCTTTATACAGTGTACATTATGGGCAAATAATCTTGTTGAATTATGGTTCCTTTATATAATCGATACAAGGAAATTAATTATATTGAACTTTAAACACGAGTGATTATTATGATTTTATTTAAAAAAATATAGGGGTTGAAAATGAAGATGGTGGACATGATGCATGAGTAAAATTATATTTTTTATGTGTCTCTTGTAACTTAAGCTTATATGAATGTTATTAAAGGCTTATAGATAGGGTGAAAAATGAAGGTGATGGAGTGATTAAGGTAAGGGCACACAATTTAAGAGGATGCTTGCATCGGTTCCTTTATGAATTAACCTTAACAAGCATATTTAAAAAGTATATAATTAGTACTTATGATCTAAGGGATAAGAATTTTTAACAAACTTTTTATACATCATTTACTTTTTATAAAACTTTAACCTTCAATCTTATAGTGATGAACATCTTAATAAACAACTTGTTATCGTTATACTACAAGTCCTTTAAAATCTATGCGATAAAGCCATGAGGTGTCGTCCCGTTTTCTCCGGATGTGACATATTAGCATCACGTTACTTTTTTTCATTCTCTTCAGATTATCTCGTTTTGCAGGGTGTCGTCTAAGTTTTCCTTATTTTCCTTTTTTTCAAATTAAATTTTTTCTTAAAAGTGTATATATATTTCATGTTTTATAAGTAAATTTAACAAGTACATAGAAAAATAAGAATAAAGAAACAAAAATATTAAAGAAATAAAAATGCAAGACAACATTTTATTAATAAAATAAAACTAGTGATTATTGAGATAAATTTTCAAAATGCTTGAGAAGATCAAATCGAAGGTTGTCGTGAATTGTGTGTGATCGTAAATGTGAAAAATTATAATGTTCTACCGGTTCATTGTTTGAAGGATTTTTTATGTAATTGGGAGATATCGTTGCACTATCACTCTTTAAAATTATATTGTTGGGATAATACACATGTATATAATCTTTCTAATTCTTCCGGGGATATGGTCCGTTTTATGGATTTCTTGAAATATATGTCATTTACCTTTTAGGGCCTCAAAAGCTCGTTGAATGTTCTTTGTTACCGCTTCTTGTTCTTTCTTTAATCGTTGTCTTTTAAGATTGTCTCAAGTTGGTACAACAACATTTTAACTATTGTTGTTCATTTTTGATATATCCCATCAGCTAGATAATAACCAAATCTATATTCAACACCATGTGCCAAAAAAGGCCCTCGCAGTGGATGCACAATAACATCATTAAACAAATAGGATCGGTCGAGACGTTGATGTCATTGTTAGCTTCAAGTGCCCCAAAAATGTGTGCCTAATCTATAAATCCTGAGACACCACTGCTTCAAGCATTGTCGTATGTTGTTTGGGATCACAATATTTTAAGCTCTGTGTGTACAATCTAAACTCCCTAACATCCTGGGAAATCATGTTTTTGCTTATGTGCGACTATAAAAGTTATATGTCATTGTAAGCCGGATTATAAAGATACTCCTTCGAATAAAAAGTAATATTGCCATCACAATGTTATAAGCTAATTCATTGTGATAAGTTTTTAATATTCATATGTTTATTAACTTAGATGCATCAAAAGTTTAGTTTAGTTTCTTCTACACAATAGTGAAGATTTCTCTTTGAAGTTGATAAAAGCTTCTTTGTATAAGAGTATATATGCAATTCCTATCTTCCTTTATACACTACACTTGATAACCTTGATGATCATTGTACTTTTATTTTCTTTACTCATTAGTTTAATTTTTGTTTAAAAACTTTAAATAAATCTTGCATTATCTGTTTTAAAAAAACGATCTAACCAATGAACCTACAAACTCAAACGGTTAAACAATTGACCCATTTTCATACGTTGTTGGGTAAGTAATAATAGATGAATGTTGATAGGAGCCATGAATGCATATCCACATTCACGTTCCATGTTGCATAAGTGAACCTCAATAGTCACGTTAATGCATATCCACGTTAAATTTATGGTTTGATTTTGTATTGGTTGGGTTACCATACCATTTAAGTTTTAAAATATTAAAACCAAATAATAGTGATACAGAAAATATGAAAAATAATACCAATTAATACCGAAATTTAGTCCATACAAGTTTGATATGATTTTTTTAACGGCGAACAAATAATTTTAAACTCGGTTACCCGGGTAAAACTATCGGCGAAATACCATCCACGCTCACGAACACATATAACACTAAGACCCTGTTCGTCCACCATTTCAAGGGTAACCTACTGTCCAAAAGTCCACTTGAAGCATATTACATCTAATGAGACTCCAATTTATAATTTTCATTGAAAAAAATCATAATGTATCTACTCCTAATACTTATTGACAAGTTTGATATGATACTAAAAATTTCACATCCCTATAACCCACTACCAATCAAGCCACGTCCAATTTATGACACGCATCTTTCTCATCAATCTCTAACCTGTAACCATCACTTTCATCAAAATCAATGATCTTTAAATCATGAAACGATCTAACAACCCATTTATTACCTTATTTATAATAAGAAAAATATTATTGTGAAACGTATGAAGTCAAGATATGACACATGTTTCAATTATGTAGATAACGTGAATAATTACGCAAGTTATATTTATTATTACTCTAATTATATCTATAATTACGCAAGTTAAAATTACTCAAGTAGTAAATAATAATTACGTAAGTTATATGATGATAACGGAAGATATTTTCATAATTACACAGTTTATATTACACAATTAATACGCACAACACAAACTTTTTTTAAAAAAATGTTATTTTAAAAAATATATATTATACTATACTCAAATTAAAGAGAATAAAATATTCATTTCATGGTGTAGGTTTTTGTTAAGAAATAATATCGTATAAAAAAGTATACACGTTTTAAAAAATTGAGGGAATTTTTTTTAAAAAGTCAAGTAAGTTATTTTCAAATTTACCTCTCCAAACTTTTTTCTTGCATGACTAATCTCATCTCTAATATGAACTTTAACCCTTATATGAATAGTTGAGATTACTTTTTCACATTTCACATAAAAATAACACTTTATACTCTAAACTTGTTTTGTGTGTGCGTATGTATATAAGTATATGTATATGTATATGGGGGAGGTTCAAAGGAGAACTTATTTTTCAATGAAAATCTAAGAACGAATATAAGACACACGTTTTTAATGGTAAAAGGATAAATAATGAAAACATGATAAAAAATAATACAATAATAAATAATATAAAAATAAAAAATAGAAAAACAAAAAAACAAAAAAACAAAAAAAAATCCCTCGTTTCCCTTTTCCATAAAGAAAAAATAAAAAATTATAAAAAATTAAAAATAATTTGTTTTGTTTTACGAACTTCTTTTTACTCGTGTAATACCTAATTTACACGTGTAAAACCGGATTTACTCTTGTGTAATGACCAACTTACACATGTGGAAATAACGGGTGAACGACCTATAATTAAAGCCAACTAAGCTTGTATGTTTGTTCAAAATTACAGGCTAAATAAATCTAGAAGCTAATGTGTCTTACAGACTATCTAACGTGTCATATAGGCTGTGTCAGCCTACAACTTTACACGTGGTGTGTTTCGAGTCGGCCACATGTAAATTTCTAATGTTTTCGTGCCATACGAGCCGGCAAAGCCGGAAGGTTGTATGTTGAAATTGGGCAAATGAATGGCTAGAATTGACTAGCTCAACATAACCAGGATACTTGCACGCTGAAATTTTATGATCATTTTCATAACCATTTTGGTAAATTTCTCAACCCATTTCCACACATAGCTGGTGAATGTTGATTGTAGCCATGAATCTAAAGAAGTCAATCCACCTAATCTTATGTCAATGTGTATGTATGAGTATATGCCCTTATATCCTGGACTCTGCATACATATCCAATTCATCAAACGACTTACTAACCATTTCACCATAAATAATTTAGGACCTTCGGGAACGAGGTATATATATGACTATGTGTACAGTGATGTTTTACTTTTTACTATTTTTGTTGAACCTGTGTTATAATATCACTGTGCTCTATCTTTTATTCACACCTTTCACCTATTATTATGATCATCTTTCATGCTCTTCCATCTCTCACCCTTTTGTTTTTTTTTCGTAAGTACAAATAATAGCACATAATAAAATTGAAAAAAGGTACTTACTAAACAAACATAAAACATAAAGCTAAGATTAATTAATCATAACAAAACATTACATTAAAGCCAAGATTGAGAAGATAAAGCAAATAAATACAAATCTGTTAATACGACTACCATGAATGATTATTATTTTTATTTTTGGAACAAGAAAAAAACCTTTATTTATGATTTCTTTTATATTTGTTTATTATTTAATTTTTTTTGTTCTTTTTTTTGTATGCAGTAAGCGGTTTATCTACCTGGACCATGCAATTAGATCAACCTCTGACTGTGCGGTTCGGTACAATTCCAGTCTCCTTCCTATGCTTAATCGCTTCTGCGTTATTGTTGGATCTTCATCCAATAGTTTGTCCAATTGCTTTCCCTTGAAATAGAAGAATAAAAAATAAAAAACCAACTATTATATTTAAAAACCGAACGGCAAGGGGACCGGATACATAGATTCCATTTGAACCGGCCGGTTACCAATAAGTCCAATCAACATGGTTGAATCGCCCATGCAAATCTGATCAGTTGAGCCAGTGAACCAAACCAAGAGATTGGATGTGATTCCAAAACTTTTTATTTTTTTATTTCCAAGATCCCATTTACTATTTCAGTTTTATATTTTGTTAAAATTACAAATTCACACAAAAGATAAAGTGGCTTTATATTTTGTTTAATTGGTTTACTTTAAAATATTTTATAACGTCATTCGGTTTCCTACCAGTTTGATGACTAGTTTAGTTATGAAAACATCAAGTTAAAAGAGGTTATTCTAAGACATTTACTTTCATGTGATACACACCTCTTTTTTCCCCAACTGGATGAAGAAATGGTCAAGTAAGCTACGTTTTGCCTCACGTACTTGACAATAAACAACTGATTTCGGGATGGAGTGACGTAAAGTTCCAACCACCATATGGATATAAGACAGCACATTTGTTCCTGTTTTCGGTAAACCAAAAACAGAGTTGTATGAATGATCTTTAAACATGCATATCTAATATATTGATCATACTTACCAACTCGCCGAAGATAAGCATCATTGTATCGATCAAATATCGAGTGTGTTGGATTTCCACCCTTTTCGACATCTTGTTGAAGCTTCCGGAAGAAGTCAACTGTCAAGTACGAGCACTCCATATCAACTAATTGTGTAGTTGCTCTTTTGCTTTCTTCCCTCATCCTTTCTAATGATTCACAAGCTGCATTTAGAACCTCCATTCTAAGGGAAGGATATTGCTTGAATTCCTGCACATAAACCCTTTAAAATGTAAGACAATATGGGGGTGTTTGGACATGCTATTTGAAATAGTTGGAATCACTTAATCAGCTGCAGGAGTGTTTGGATGTGCTTCTAGTGTTTAAAGTTGTAATAATAAGAAATCAAGTTGTTTGAGTGTATTTAAGGACCTAACACTATGGTATTGATACTAACCTGTGTCTCATTAATTGACTTGCGTACCAGATCCTTCAGTATACCATGAACCTGAAATGTGAGTAAGACGGTACCTTTTTTCAATGTAGATATGTAAATAATGTCAACCATCACTATGCAAATTAGCATCATTAAGTTGATGAGCAATCTTATATAAGTATCAAGAAAATGAATATTTTAGTGACAATATGATAAGTAAATTTACAAAAACTTAGATTGATACCGCATCAACAGCTGATACAGCAGGAGCCTTGATAGTAACCAATGTTGATTCAATAAGCCGGCGATATCCTTGTTCAGGAGCCACTAAATGGGGTTGATATCCATCAGCTTCCATTAATATTTTTCTCACATTATCCATTGAAAGTTGTTTGTCAAATTGTAACCTTTTCAAAGCAGTAGGAAGATGATTATCAAAAACACCATACACTCTGTCACCGCCTGGTCGTCTGCACAGTAATCAATAATATTTAGGTAACATCAGATTTTTAACCAGCCAAGATATCAAATACATACATGCCATCAAGATGTTCTTTAAATATTTGATCAAAAGCACGACATATTTCCATAATCGTGAATAACTTCCCCTGCAATTTAGAAAAGGGTAGAATCAATAAAAAAAAGAACTCAATATTAAGATATACGTAATGAGCCCAAAAATAAGTGAATAATGGACATGCTTACTCCAGCGTCTATTGCAATGGGCTTTCCAAGACGGCTCATTTCTGTTTCGAGTTCAATGATTGTTTTACTGATGAGGGATTGAAGGCTTGGAATCTGGGACTTGATTACAGACTCCAGATGCTAAAACAATTCCGTCATTATGTCAGCAAATTAGATAGAGTTAACTTTGAGATATATATTCATGTTCTTGGTTCTAAAATGAACGCACTTTACATATATAATATATATGCGTCTGTATGTATGGGCTACCTTGGAAAGCAGTTTCCCTAGATGCTGAGAGCCCATTCTGGTAGCAAGATGCCAGTAGTGAGGACTATTAGCAAAGTATTCCTGTTCTTTAATACGAGCAGAAATCATGACAACACTCTTGTTAATATCAGCTTGAGATCTATTCACAACACCAATCCATGGATATTTTAGCTTGTGAGATCTTCCTTCTAAAACCTTCATATCCCGTGGTTATAGATAAAGGAAACAAATGTTAAGACAGTGCTTGTAAGAAATCAGGGTTACTGCCTAAAGAGTAACCAACTTCGGTCTGATTTCGTATATATCGGTAACCAACTTATTTTTGGCCAGAAAATGTCATCAAACTTTCAAAAGTGTTGAGTGATCAAGAAAAGAAATCAAACAAAAGTTGGTTAGGAGAGATTGAACTAAAGACTTAAAGAACAGCTTACATCAACTGCATCAGTGCCCTCATCCATAAGATCAAGCTTTGTCAGGACTCCAAAAGTTCTTTCTCCTGTAGATTAATATTTAAGAAATCATAAACCAATAACCAGAAGTGATATTGGAAATTGTACACATAAAAAAGATTAATAAGTTAGCAACAATACAAATAAACACAATCCGAGTAACAAGAATGTAAATTAGAAAATGCAAGTATATGTATAAACAAGTTCATTAAAAAAAATGGCGATGGCTCATACTAACCTCTTGGATCTACTTCACGAGAAATTCTAATAGCATCAGATGTTGCAAGATCTTGGTTGGCAGGAGAAACTGCCAGAATAATGCAGTTAGGCTGCATGGCAATAAGATAAGCTAAACTTCAATATATGTAATCACATGAGACCAAAACTCGGAATTCAAACAAAAATACAATACTCTTAGACAACTTACCTTCTCAATGTAGGAACGCACGATGGTTTCAATCTCTTGCATAGTATTCTCAGATTTACCCTCTACAGAGATAATATAAATATAAAGTGGGGAAGAAATGTATTCGAAAAAGTATGTAGAGTCAAGATTCTAAACTCACCAACAGCCACTTTTGTCAGACCTGGAAGATCAACCAGGGTCAAATTCACAACTGTCAAAATCGTAGAGGTGTTAGCGATTTATTGAGAGCAAATCTGCTAAAATCTATTCATGATGAACAAGCCAGGCTATCTCACCATAAGGAGAATAGATACTGAGATATATAGGAACCGATGAGATTTGTTTGGTTCTTCCCGCCTCTCGTTCTGTCTCATTTGCAATTTCCTTCCTAACAGCAGCTGCATAAAATCAAATCAGAATATAATAACATACGTTGGCAAATAATTCGGTAGTTAGAGCTGTCATGAACAACAGCCCATCAAATCTAGAAACAGTTCTTATATGTTAGCAGAGTGATGCATAATGTTTACCAAAATCAGTGAATCTCTTTCTTGGTTGGTGAGCAAACTCTGCGTACTCCATTCCATCATTAATCCTATGAAGCTGTATAACAAGGGGACACCGTGTAACAATCCCTGCATATATAAATAGTTTTCGCTTGTATAGTTAATTGCATTCATATGAAGATGCCATGATATTATTATCACGCCATAAAATAAATTGAACAAAACATTTGAGCTTCTTAATTACCAGACCCGCGAGGCAAAAAATCCTTTCCAACAACATTCTCCAGTACAGATGATTTCCCAGAGCTCTATGACCAAATTTAGAAACATCCTATGGTGAGCCCTTGTATTATGTATATCTTCATAAGCAATGTTGTTCACAGGAACCACAGAAAATAAAAGAATTCCCTTAAACATTGCTATATGTGGTTGCATCACAACGTAAAACTCTTAGAGTTTATCTCATATGAAATGCAAATTGTCAAGATATTGAGTCTAAATTTCAAAATATCCAAATTATAGACAAATCAGACATTAATAATCCAAACTATAACGCATTTATCGATAATAATCCATATAACCTCATAAACCTAACTTTCACAAGTGAATCCAAATGAACTAATACCAAAACCTAATCACAACAACGGATACACGTAAGCTGATCATTTCGCTTCAAAAATCTACGTTACGACACCAAATTAAACAAAATTCACAAATGCAAACACGTACAGAACAATGAGTCCACCAATAATAGTCACGACGTTCATGAATCTAACGTCGAAAACACACATACCTGACCACCAACGACGACGATGGTAGGTAATGAGTCCCAAAGAGTAGGAAGAGAGGTTTTTTCACCAAAATCACCTAGGGCTTTGCATGCTCTCTGTAGTTTATTAACGAGATCGATTAAAGACTCCATTTTAATTTTGAGCCGATGATTAGGATCAATGTGTCGATTCAATACGGATTTTAGAGGATTATGATCGATTGATTCGTTGAAAGTGATCGCGAACACTAAGGAGCTGAAATGGAGGTTTTTAGAGATTTGGAGTGTGAGAAGTGTGTGATGATAGTAACTGCACTGCGAAAACGGTGTTTACAAAGTAGGATTTGTAATTATGTAATCTAGTTACGTATAAAAAGGATTTTTATATGTTATTCTTTTTAAACCAAAAATTACATATTTTATCAATCAACAATATGTTTTCTCAATGTAATTAGTGGACATTTTGAGAGCAGTAAATATGTTTACGTGGTGTGTAGACACAACAGGTGGGATTTTAAATATCATTACAAGATAATTTAAATAGGTTTCAAACTCATAGAGCTTTAAGCTTTTAACGGGCGTCAATTTTCGTAAATTATTGCATCAATAGGGATTAAAAAAACTAGTTAACCGATCATGCTTGATTTAAAAGGTGTTTTAATGAAATGATTTTTAATTACATGATATTTAGATAATATCTTAATTAAACAATCACTACGCATAATCTTAGCACGAGAGTATGATTCAATGGCATGTAACAAAAATAGCCATTTTGTATTTATAGCTATCACATACATGACTTTAATATCATGCATCTACTTTGATTCCCATTGTATACTTGTACATATGTGAGTTGTAGTGTATAGCCGGTTAAATAACTTGAAGCTTGTATAGATTTAACTCACCCAATAACTCGACTAGATTCGACTGGATTTATATCAAGTGAGTTTGAGCTTGTTTGCTCGTTTAATTAAAACCTAAGTTTTAGTTTTTAGTATTCTTACCCAATTTTACTTTTCTAATAGTACATTTTAAACTTCTAAAGGGGTGTTTGGTTGGAAGGAATAAAATGAAATTGATAAACTAATATAATTTTCAAATAAATTATGTTTGAGTGTGTAATTAAACGTAAAACCTAATGGAATATTTCACCTCAAATTTCTTTGGTTGTGAAATTTCAAATTCTCTCTTTAGGTGAAAGATTTTTGAAATCCCACAACTAAAGGAATTTGAGATGAAACATTCTCTTGGGTTTTACATTTCATTACTCACTTAAATATAATTTACTTGAAAATTATACTAGTTTTTCAATTTTATTTTATTTCATTTCATTTCTTCCAACCAAACGCCCCCTAAGTTTTACAACTCAAATGTACGACTTTAATACTCTCATACCGATAGATGATTTGCCGACGAGTGACTTAGTTTTATTATTTAACTATTCCTCTAATGACGACCTAATATTTGGTTTTTCAGATAATTTGCTTAACCTTGATGGCACATATATACTATATGTATTTTTTTAGATTTTATTTCTTAGTTTAATTACGTTATATATTTGGTAGTGAAATTTGTTTTAATAGTAAAGTGTTGATCGAGCATATTTATAGGTGTTTATATACAATTAAAGGTACCGATGATTAAAGTAATGATCTTGGTCAAGAATGTGATCTATCCATCGGCAATTCAATTTCTATAAAAAATATGCTCATGTGTTAAATATTGCATGTATACTAATATAAAATTCAAATACAATATTTATGGTTATTCGAATGGCAACTGATTAGTCAGCTTCGCCTTAAATCAATACAGACCACCGAAATTTGACATAAAACTGATGGAGGCATATTGTTTCATGCCATTAAAAATTAGGGGTGACATAAAGAAAAAAGTTAGGTGTTGTTTGTTTTTGTGTAAGACATATTGTTTTTCTGTATGAAAATGTCTGCAGTCTGCGGATCACATCTGCAGACATCTGCAGCAGAAGAGGTGGACCAAATGTCTGCAGTCTGTAAGAAGAAAACTGTTTGTTTTTTAACATCTGCAGAACGCTAAAATATTCTGTAATTAAAGTGTGAAAAATATCTATACCCCATCGCACCGCGCGAGTTCCACCCACTAGTAATATAAATATAGATTAATGATTTCTCAAAATATATACATATACAACACTAGATACGTATTTTACATCAATGGCTAAATCAATGGCTAAATCAACTACTGCAGCCACCATACTTCTCACAATACTCATCACACACATCGTCTCCACCACCGCCACCGCCACCGTCGCCGGCGACGCCTACCCATCTCCGTTCATCCCCACAGCAACACTCCCCAACAACGATTGCATCAATCTCACCCCAATTCCCAACAACGATTGCATCAATCTTCGACATAACCCACCGGGAGTCTGAAAAGGGCCATTCGCTGTACGCGGTTGTACGCGCGACGCCGAGAGGACGAAGCGGGTTTGGGTCCAGGCGAAGATCCAGGGGATGGCGCGGAGGTGGCTGATGGCGGCGGAGGTTTTGTGGCGGAGTGGGCGTTGGCGGCCGAAGATGGGCTGTAGTGAGGAGATGAGAGGAGAGGAGTGGTGGGTTGAAGGGTTGAACACAAATGAGAAGAAAAGTCTGAAAGGGTTGGGGGTAAAGAGAAGAAGATGTTGAGAAGATCTGACAAGTGGTAACACGACATCTTCTTCATGCAGACCTCCTGCAAACGTTTTTAATGAAATGTCTTCAAAAAAACAAACACTCTGCGTACTCAAAACCTCTTCCCGCGTCTGCGTGCGCGCAGATGAAAAGGTGAGGAAGAGGTTTTAGTAAAAATTAAACACCACCTTAATTTGATAGTTATGTACAAGTATCTTCTTTGCCTAAATGTCTATTTCTAATTTGGGAAGAATATTTGTCTCACATTTGGATTACCCAATTTAAACATTGTTAAGAAAGTGCAAAAGAAACTCATAGATTCATCATATAAAAGTATTTAGCTATTTACTTAATATATATGAATATACGTGGGTATGGGTTTAGATGAAACAATTTATTTATTTTATACAAGTCAGATAACAATATGAATATGTTTGTATAAAAACTAATTATTTCATTTTTTTTCCTAACATTAATTCTATTAGCAAAAAAAATAGTCACAAAACACACTAATTATAATATTTAAACCCATAATTATATAGTTAGAAAGCATCAGGCTACACCCCTTAAGAACATTCATTATTGTTTTGATTAAGTATTTTTCCTTTACTCGTTTAATTTCTCACACATACTAACTCGAGTTCATAAGTTTATTTAGTAAATGTATCAATCCAAATTGACGCGTCTATAGCCAACTTAACACAATCCTTCTCAACCATTTTATAACGAGTTAATGTAAATTAATGTCAGATATATTGGGTAACACGTGACCATAAAAAAAAATATATTATAGTTCAAGAAAAAAACATATATAATTGGAAGTCATGTTGGTTTTAGTTCATAGATTGGGGTAGCTAAGTGAAACTCTACAAAAAGATTTTGATTTGTTTATTTGTGTTGCTGAAAATGGGGCTGATGATTTGACTTACCGGTAAACGTCATTTGAAAAAGTGCCAAACAAAAACCCTTCAATCTTCGATCTTGGCGCAGAAAAACGGAAATTTCTGCGCCCAAAATCAGCATTGTCGTCAATAGCTTCGAACCCATAAATCAAAACGATTTAATGTAAGTTTACGTTATGATTTTTGCTCATAATCACACGCACTGGATGCATCAATCAATCAAAAGGTTATTATTGATTGATTGCATCGTCGTTTTGTGGGATTTGAAGGTTATTGGATGTGATAGATTCATGTATTTTTCTTGGAATGTATCTGTTGATATTTTGTTAATAGAGCGCTTTTTTTGGGTAATGGAGTTATTGTTTGATTGTAATTTCGATGAATCGTTTGATCGTATGAATTTATGTTATTTGTTAGCATCGCCACTGAATTAGTATTCGTATGTTTGTGTGGATTTTAGGTGATTAATCATTCATGTATCCTTTTTGTTATTGGTTTGTTTCATCGTCCTTTATGTGGGTTTTCGTTTTAATAAGTTATTTCAATGCTCTGAATTTAGGTTTTTCATTTTAATACGTTATATTAATGCTCTGAAATTAGGTCAATGTTAGCATCTCCACTGGATCAGTATTCAGGTATATGTGTGCACTGTATTTCATGTTAAATCAAAGATTGCAGTTTTCTTGTTGTTATTGGTTTGTTTCATCATTCATTTAATGTAGGTTTTCATTTTAATAGTAAATTCAATGCTCTGAAATTAGGTCATTTGTTAGCATATCCACTGGATCAGTATTTAGGTATCAGTGTGTAGTTTTAGCTAAATGAACTATTACAGTTTCCTTTTTGTAATTGGTGTTCATCCTTTACCCATTATAATTATTTTTTTTTCCTCTAGTTATTTACAGGGATATCACTCAGCAGATTGGTTGTGTGGCGGTAAATAGAATCAAAAGCTATTGTCAACTTGGAAGGTTGTTTCACTTGTTTGAGCATATGCAACTCTCTTTCTTTTTCTGAAAATAGTATTGAGAAATTCAGCAAAGTGTTTTGTCTTGTTATATTGAAGAATTTCAGATTGTTGGTGTAATCATGGGTTGTTTCTGTTCAACTTCAAAGAAGTTTAAAAGATTACCTTCTTTTGACCCTGCTGAGCTTGCTGCTGAGACCCCTTGTAAGTTGTTTAGGTGTTTTTATCTTGTCATTGTTGTATAGATGGCCTTTGGTTACAAATCTTTTAAAAACATTTTAACCTCTTAGGTAGTTTACAAGGGTGGTTAAGAAGAATAAGAAGATTGTGCATATTGAAATTTGAAGTGGTGTTTGATCTTAATGTCGGGGAATGTTATAATTTACACTCATGAGCAAGTTATTATAAAAAGAAGATGAAAAAATAACATTTTGGGATTTCTTGTCTTTTATTATGAGTATTAGAATGTAATGGCACATAGCACTTTCAATTCTTGCAGTTACTGCTAATGAGGTGGAGGCTTTATACGAACTATTCGGGAAACTAAGCAGTTCTGTGGTTGATGATGGGCTTATAGGGAAGGTATTCTGTCCTGTTATTATATGTATTTTATATTTTATTTGGAAAACTTTGGTTTCCAAAATATCCTATTCTATTATCAAGTCTTTTTTCTTTAAAATTGTCATTCTCTGTTGGTTAAACATGTTTTGCTTAGAAATCCAGTTGGAAGGTAGTTATTATTGTTTATGCAAATGATTTTCTTTATGTAAATACAGGATGAGTTCCATCTAGCATTATTCAGAACTCGAGATAAACGGAACTTGTTTGCAGATCGAGTAAGTAGGGTTCTGTTTTTGTATTTCAAGAAATAAATAGAACCTATTTTGGATATAAATCATATAGTTCTCAATTGTTTGTATATTCACTAGTTTTTTATATTTGTCTACTCTAGCAACTTGACTTTTACTTTTGTAGATATTTGATCTTTTTGACGTGAATAGGAGTGGGCATATTGACTTCAGTGAGTTTGTCCATTCGTTGAGTGTGTTTCATCCAAAAGCTCCCCAAGCAGACAAAATTCTGTGTAAGAAATGATGATAAGATATACGTGCTGAATTATTTTGTTTTGTCACTAGTCAAGTAATATTCCTGATTTTTTGCATCAAGAAGGCACAATATAATAAGAATAATTAATCTGATAAAAGTGAACTCAATCTTGTTGCAGATGCCTTCAAATTATATGATTTAAGGCGAACAGGCTTCATTGAACGCGAGGAGGTAACTTGGTTCTATTTTTTCTTATTAATTGATTTTTGGAAAAAGCCTATTTCTTGTTTTTTTACCATTGAAAAGTCATGCTTTTTTCCGTATATAGAATCTTGCTTTGCTTTATATTCTATCACAATATGGATTGTCTATCCCAAATCTTTTGTACACTGATGCTGGAAAACTCTTTTTCATGAGGAACAGTTGAAGGAGATGGTTTTGGCTCTTCTTAATGAATCTGATCTTGAACTATCAGATGATATGATTGAATCGATGGTAGATAAGGTATGAATTGCTTTTTGGTTATCGATACAAAAGGAAATTCCAACCCATTTACTTAAAATGGGTCAATTCAGGTTATGTAATATCTCTAAGTGGTTAGTGGTCGAATGGGTTGAAACTATCACAAACTGACATGCATATAACCTCCTAAATCATGTTATTCATATTATCATTGAAATAATATATTTTGGTAATCAAATTTGAGTAATTGACAATAATAATTTGCAGTAAAATTTGAATTAGAAGAAATGTGTTTCCGGTCAACCCAATCTGACCAAACCTGCTTCGGATCACCATAGAATTACCCACATTGACCCCGAATCCATTTTCTTGTTACCCAACCTGGCCTCAAGACTTGAGTAGTAATGATTGTACTTTTTGTTTCTTATCCAGACATTCCAAGAAGCAGATAGTAAAGGTGATGGTAGGATCGATCAAGAAGAATGGAGAGAATATGTAGAGAAAAACCCATCATTATTGAAGAATATGACTCTGCCTCATTTAATGTAAGCCATATAACTTACATTGTTTAAGTTCTCTTTTAGTTAATATTTCATGAACTTAAATAATCATGCATTTATTCACAGAGAAGAGATGTTTTCAGAGTGAAATCGAGCATTTTAATCATGAAAAAAATTGGTTTGATAAATAATAAAATTTCATCCAACTTTTAGATTTTATAACGAAATTGTGTCATATTTTACGAAGTCCATGTTCGATCTCAAAATATTGTATTTCTTTTGTGAAAATATTACATTAATGCATAGTTTTACAAGAATCATTTATGTGTTCCTATTAGAGTTTATATCATTGGGACTAGCTTTGAGCCAACTATATTGTCTTTCTTTTTACCAAAAAGATGAATGCCCACAATTTGTAGAACTTGAAACTGATGCTGCGAATAAACATCAGTTTCTGTCAGCAAAAGAAGAAAACTGAAGATGTTATTGTTTGGATTAATATGAACATACCAAGTAAAATCATAGTATAAACTCAGATTTTAGTATTTATTAATCTTGATTCTTGCATATGATTTGTATCAGTCATGGTTTTAGACTGCAAATATAGATGCACACCACCATTTCTAAACACACCCCTATATCATTGATATTTGAATCCCTGAATCCTGATATCCCTGTATTACATACATGTATCTCTGCATCATGGTTCATCATTGATTTACAACAAAAATATCTTGAAGATGACATCTTTGGTGGTTGTTCCTTTTTTTTCCAATTTATTGCATAGTATTGAAAATGGACAGGTTGGGTAACGGGTCGGAACAGGCCAATCCTACCCAGAGGCACTTTTTTTGTCTTCTCTTTCCCAAATGTTACAAAAAAATTATGTTCTAGTACGAGTCATAGAACCCTATTATTATACATTTATGCATCTTCAATACATTCTGCCAACTTATAAATCAGTTTTGACCCATCAACCTGTCCAACACATTTCCATATTAACCAACTTTAAATTTTTTCCCAAATTTACTTGGTAGGGAAATGTATAACCCAAATTGATCCGTTTACCCATTAACAGGCTATTTTCGCTACATCCAATAATTTGGTAACGATTGTGTTAATGGTGATTTTCAGGGACATAACTTTGAGGTTTCCAAGCTTTGTGATGAACACCCAGGTAGAGGAGACCTATTCAACAGCCTAAAACTGTCTTCCTCCTGCTCGTTTAATATGTAGGAAACGTATGAAAGAGCCTTCCTTCATTTATCCGAGCCGTAAAGATTTAAAAAGGGTTCTGTTTCGTTCGTTTTGATGCTTCCTTGAATCAGCTTTATGTGTCTGTTTCTACTTTGGCATTTTAATGTTAGTGATGGACAAAACATGTATAAAACTGTTGATTTTGGAAGTCTGTTCAATAGAATGCTCACGCACAAGAAGTGATATTGTACAAAGTGATTTTTGCATGTATTTTAGGGCGTGGGTATATGGTCTGTTAAATCGTGAGTGGCTTTAGAAGCACCGTTGTAATGGTTTGGACTAGGTGTGCTTAGTTCAGTTCGGATTCTAACCAAACGAAAACCAAAACTTCAGTTATGAGAACAAACCAATCGCTTTTGGTTAAACTATGGTTCGGTTATTGGTTTTGTCTCATGGCGATATCGGTTCAGTTTTCAGTTAATAACTGAAAATTATGGCTAAAGAAATTTGATTTGGGTTTAAACTTGACTTGGGATACATGTTTAAACTTTGCATCATTTTGTTATTTTCAAACAATATGACAGGTTTGGGTTTGTTACAAAAGTTCTCTTCTTACAAGGGAAATCTCTTTGAACTCTTTGTTCAAATGAGCAATGCGATACTCCTGGTTTACAATCTTTTTCTCGGTTTTATGTATATGCGATCAGCTGAGATCAGCTCCTTCTGGTTAACTCCCGACTTGAACCCCCGTCTCTTTATGCTACTGATGGGACCATTTGCCTGAACCCATGTTTGATGTTGCTACTATGTTTGATGATGATGTTGCTGATCAGATTTGTTATGCATGTTGCTGCTATAAAGTTATGATGCACCAACCACTTTCAACCTGTGCTTACAGAACAAATGCAACACAAACACAATTCATGTGCATTCAACCAGTAAACTAACCCAGCTCGTGTGCAACACAAACAGTCAAACATCATCCAAATATTGTTAAAACATTCTCATGTGCAAAATATTGGTTCAGTTCAGTTATTAAAGTCGGTTATGGGATGCCTAACTGAAACTGAACTGTTATTTATTTGGAAAACTCGAAATTAAACCTCCGGTTATGCCTTGGTTCACTTTGTCACTTGAGTCGGGCATTGGTTATTTAGTATTTCAGTTATTTTCACTCATCCCTAGTTTAAATGTATCATTATATTCACATAGCATGTTCATACGTTAGTTCTAGACAACTTAAATGTACTGTTATATGTTAGACGATACTTTATTAGTTGTTTACCCACTCCATTCTAATAATAATGCATCAACAACTTTTTTTTAAAAAAGTCCCTTTGTGAAATATTATTTTCAATGTTATACTCCATAACAAAATCTTAATCTTTTTATATTTCTTTTCTAAATTATAAAAGTACATATAAAAAGTTGTTCAACTAAAAAACATGAAGACACAACAAATTCAAAAAAAAAAGAGAAGAAAGCGACATGTGCTTCTGATTTCTTTTGACCCATTTAAATATTATTAATTATCAACTTATAGATGCATTGGATATTGTATCATGTGTATAAAAGATTATACATGTCTTTTTTCTTATTTTTACTTTTTGTTTTATACCCAATACTTTGACGTAATTTACAATTTAACCCCTAAAATTTTTCACTCTCAACTTTAGTCCCTAATAACTTTCATCTTTTACAAATTTTAGTTTACAATCTAAATTTTGAGAGTTAACACACCGTTACGTGCACGTGTGGTTCAGTGTTATGCTTATTTTTTTCTCTTAAACATCTCCGTCATAACGCCGGGGTCCTAGATCGACTTATTTATTGTTTTATTTTTTTACATGTCACGTGTATTGTTCAACGTTTTTACATATACTTTTCGTTTTGTTTTATTTTTTCGTTTTTATTTCTTTTTTAATATAAATTTTTCCGATTTTGATGGTCGTTGACGGTTGTGTGACATTAGTGTTATTTGGTATGGTTTTACGTATCCCACCGTAACGCGGGAACTTAATACTAGTTTCAACTATTTTCAACTTTACTATATTAAGTAAACTCATGTATCACATGAGTTAAAAAAATAAATATTATATAAAGTTAAATTTTACTAATAATAAAACGATTGTTTAATATATATGATTAAAACCTTCCTTAATATTAACAGAATAAAGTGTTTTGTTTCAAAAACAACATTTTAAAAAATACCATTTTAACAACTTTCTTATTATAACTCCTTAATTTAATTATTTTTTTTTTATAAAAAATTTACTTTCTAGAAAACACCAATTTTAAATAATTTTTATTTTTTAAAAGTTTTATATTTTAGAAAATTTTCTTGTTTTATAAAAATTTGTTTCTTTAGAAAGTTCTATATTTTAGTAAAATGATTTATTCTTACTTTTTAAAAAACACTAATTTTAAATATTTTATATGGTGATGATGAATGTGGTGATGAAAAATATCATCTCTAATTGCCATTTAATTAGAGTAGAAATATACGATTTTACCACCTCAAGCTTATTTATTCAAATATTGTAATCAATACTTTAAAGACTTACTACGGTTCTCATGAAAATTTTCTTTTCATTTAATATTTATATATAGATTTACATGTATTAAGGAAGGTTAAAACATAGCTTATCTATTATTTAAAAGTTACATGGAACATATAATATGATAACTTGTATTTCATAACCAAACAGAAAAAATGTTTATTTGATTATAAAAGTGTACGCGTGTGATTTCAAATGGCAAGTAATTAAACCACTATCACTAATATAACCCAAAATAGGTTATTTTCATATAAATAATTAAAAATAGTTAGTAGAGACTATATATTTAACAATGTTTTCAGAATTGGATCAGACGTCGAACCGAACGTCTTACTGGTTTGGTGGTCGGACCGGTTGGATCGAATTTAACTATATTTATATATGTAATTAAATATAAGTAATTTATATATGATTTACATATGTAGTTTATAATTATATATAAAATTTAACTATATTTGTATATCAAACGTACTAGTTTATGGTTTAACATCATGTTTTTACATATTAAAATAAAAAAAATACCAAAAACCGATCCGATTTCCCGGTTTGACCACCGATTCGGGAAGAACCGGCCGGTTCAACCCTCTAAAACCAAATTATAGCAGACCGGACCGGCAACCGAACCGATCCCCGGTCGAACCGATCAAACCGATCCAGTCTCCAAAACATTGATATTTAAAAAACTCAAAATAAAGGGCCTGCCTTTCACATCAGACTAGGCCATTTCAATTTAGTGAAAGAAGCTTTCAATATTAAATAGATAAATATTAATTTTAATTTTAATATTAGGAAAGAGAGGAGGAAGCTTCCCTATAAAAAGTAAAACCAGAAATGGTGTTGGACTTTCGGTGGGGAATATGCTTTATGTGTTTCAAGACTTTCTCATACATCCCTTTTACTTTATATTAGCATACTATCAAACCCTCGATTTTATAAATATTATCAAATCTCATGCATAGTAAAAAATTATAAATAGACTTTAGGGAAGGTAAGATGAGACGTGAGAACAAAGTGACATGTATTTCTTCTATCTCATGAGGTATAAAGTTACTCTCTTTGAAAATCACAACTTCAAAAACCTTCTTTTGTTAATTCACAAATAGATTCATATCAAATTTTAAAAAAATAATAATCACCACAAAATAATATGGAATAACACTACATTTCCAAGAAAATGTTATTTTCAAACATGATAGATATATTTTATATGGATCCTTACTGATTTGAAACTTGTTCCACCACCTCATATATTATCAACATTAAGTGTGAATCAAACTAATTTGGTTAATGAAACATAAAACTAGATAATTAATTAAAGCCATATATTTTTTGTATGTCTTTTTCCTTACTAAAAAGAGTGTTAATTCTTCATATGATTACATACAAGTTATATAAGCTCAACATATGTTTTCTAAGCATGACAGGTTACCTTTGATTTATGTTTGAGTTTTAAGCATTTAACAATACACTAATTTACTACGACCTTCATGACCATCGTCAAGAACAAACTTATATTTATTTTTATCAAATGTTGATGGCCAAACAAGAAACACTTGACAATCTCCAAAGGATGTCTAGTTTTGATTTTCATCTACATAAACTTTTTAGGTGACTTTGATTTAAAATAAAATTATGTTTGTAACTTTGCTTTATATAATATAACTTTTGAATATTCTAAAAAACGATAGTAGTTTCTAAAATTTTGCTTCAAAACACATGCAGCTTTGTTCTTTACCGTCATAGAACTATACACTAGCGTTTCTAATCAATTAATACACAAATCGTTCATAAAATCTAACAAAAAAAAGCATTATGTGTTAACTTATTCATACTTCCTTGAACGAAGACATTTTGCCAATTTTACATGCATTCATCATGCTCCACCACATAAACTCAAAACTTATGAAGCCATAAATAGAAAATACCTGAAACTTGATGGGTCAAAACTGCCACTTTCTAAAACTTGTTATCGAATCTTTTCTTGCACAAAAAGTCATTATCCCAACGGCCTGCACGCGTATTCAACCCTCATTTTCTTTTCAATCAAGTCATTAGCCATCGTTGTTTGCACATAATTCGATCGTTCAACGCTCATCGTTGAATCTTGCATCCGTCAAATTCTCAAACAATACGTTCAAATTCACGTTTCCCCCAACTTAATCGCCTGTATGGTCTCTTCATCCTAGTACTTCTGTGTTGATTGTTGCCTAATTGAACTGGTAAGAATCCCCTCATCTTCCATGTTCATTTCACTGCAATCTCTGTAATTCTTGATCGATTGAGTGAGTTTCTTAGGATTTCGATCTGTAGATCGATTTCCTCAAGGTTAATTCGGTTGTAGAAGTTAGAACCCCTGTACATATCTAGGGTTTGTTGCAGATTCGTCATGTATGCGATTTGAGTGTTTGTTTAGGAGCTTTGATACGGTTTTGTATCGAGGTTTTCATTTGTAGATTTGTAGATTTGTGTTAGAGTTTTGTAAAGTTTGTGTAGAAGTTTAGAGGGAAGATGTCGTCTGCCGGTGTTATTGCGATCAGCCCACGTGGTGATGACTCGATTTTGCCCTTGTGTCCTGTTCATAATCAAGAGGCGATTATGATCCATTTGGCGATGTCGGGTTCGGTGGTTCCAATGAGGGTGTTGGAATCGGATTCGATTGAGTCTGTGAAGCTTCGGATTCAGAGTTATAAGGGGTTTGTTGTTAAGAACCAGAAGCTGGTGTGTGGAGGAAGGGAATTGTCTAGGAGTAACTCTTTGGTGAAGGACTATGGTGTTGGCGATGGGAACGTGGTCCATTTAGTTGTTCGGTTGTCTGATCTCCAACTGATCAATGTGAAAACTTCATGTGGTAAAGAGTTTACTTTCCATGTGGAGAAGAATCATGATGTTGGTTATGTCAAGAGACAGCTTGCTAAGGGAAAGAAAGGGTTGGTTGACATCGATGAACAAGAAATCTTGTTCAAGGGCCAGCAGCTTGAAGACGAAAGACTGATAAACGATATCTGCAAAAACAACAATGATGCAGTGATCCGTTTGTCTGTTAGAAAGTCTGCAAAGATTCGAGCTAAACCTGTAGAAAAGAACTTTGAGCTGTCGATTGAAGCACCACAATCTAACGAATCAAAAAAATGTGATCTTGCTGTCAGACAACTTAGGAATGGAGCTCATGGTATAGAGTATTATGGTTCAGTTCCTAAAGAAGCTTTAAATAGGACTACTTGGTTGGAACCAGTTATTGTTAACCCAAAAGCTACTCTCCCTTCTGTACTGTTAGATCTAATTAACTCTACTGATGATGGTTTGATGAAAGGGAATCAGCCAATAAGATCATCTGAGGGTACAGGTGGAGCCTATTTCATGATGGATGCATCAGGGAGCAAGTATCTCTCTGTTTTTAAGCCGATTGATGAGGAACCCATGGCTGTTAATAACCCTAGGGGACTACCCTTATCAGTGGATGGTGAAGGGCTTAAAAAAGGGACAACAGTTGGTGAGGGTGCGTTCAGGGAAGTTGCTGCGTATCTTTTAGATCACCCAAAAGGCGAACGCAGGTCCATTTCTGGTGAACACAGGGGTTTTTCTGGTGTCCCACCTACGTTTTTAGCCAATTGTTTGCACAAAGGGTTTAACCATCCAAATGGTGTAAAAGAGAAGATTGGTTCATTACAGATGTTTGTGGAGAACAATGGAAGTTGTGAGGATATGGGTCCTGGTGCTTTTCCTGTAGATGAGGTGCATAAAATCTCTGTGTTGGATATTAGGATGGCTAATGCTGATAGGCATGCTGGAAATATTCTGGTCAGTAAAGGGGAAGACGGTCAATTTGTTCTTATTCCTATTGATCATGGCTACTGCCTGCCTACCAGTGTAAGTGTTCATATCTTGCTATATAAATCATGCTACTTTCTATTTTTTTAAGATAGTTTTCTTAACATGGATATTGTTTTCTTCACTGCAGTTTGAAGATTGCACATTTGATTGGCTCTACTGGCCTCAAGCGCGCCAACCGTTTAATCCCGAAACAGTTGACTACATCAAATCACTGGATGCTGAGGAAGATATTGCTTTACTTAACTTCTATGGATGGAACTTGCCATCCGAATGTGCACGCACTTTTCGAATATCCACTATGTTACTTAAGAAAGGAGTTGAGAAAGGATTTACTCCTTTCATCATTGGAAATATCATGTGTAGGGAGAACTTAAATAAGAAATCTTTGATTGAAGAAATTGTTCAAGAAGCAGAAGATCTGGTCCTTCCTGGTTCTAGTGAGGCTGCATTCATTGAGGCTGTTTCTCAGGTCATGGATCGTCGCCTAGATTTAATCGCCTAAGTTTGGTTTATGGAACTATAAATAACTAGTGAATAAGTTTGATTCTTTTTCGTGTACAAGACTTTATGTGCATATATTTTCGGCACATATGTTTTAAATTCTTCAGCATTTTAAAGTTGATTGCATTTGTTTATTCTTTTGTTTGTTGTATTTTGATTTGGGTTTCTTGGGTTGCTCTGAATTTGAGTAAGTTGAATCTTTTTGAAGAATGATATGTTTGTACTAATGTACAAATGATGTTATAACGGCCACGAATAGAACTTTAGGTGGGATTAAATGGAAATTTCAATGGACATTATGATCAATCTTGTTTGTGCCTTTGACAGTTGTAATGGTATATGCATAAATGAGAGAGTTCAAACAAATTGTAAAGTTATAGTACGAGTGAGAATTAAAGTGACATTTTTTGTCAACCAACTGATACATTAAATGATATTTACCGGTTTATTACATTAATATAAGGATTCTTACTTATTAGATAAAACTACAATGTATGAATGCATTTTGATACAGCTTATATGTTCTATCATTGACAGAAGAAATGTCATATCAACTCCATCTTTCAAAAAACTTTATCCATTATACAACTTACTCACTAAATAGCAACATCTTGATGGTATTGTGTTCTAATGAGATTGCCTTTGTTCACTAGTAAGTAATAAACAATGGCATCAAAAGCCATGAGATTCAAGTCCTATTGTAAAAAAATGGTGTTAGTGAGTTTAAAAAGCTATTTAGTCGGTGTGTGAGTTCTTTGTATAAAAAAAAAGAAAAATACACAGTGAAAACCATTATGATTGTTTTCTTACACCAACATGTTATCATTGTATAGATACATTGTAAAATTTTCATCATAGATTCATGAGACAAACTCTACAAGTTTTAATCAAGAATTTATAAGTTCTATCTCATGTAGGCAACACATGCTACAGTCATAAATGTCCTTCATAAGTTCATATAGAAATCCTATCCATGTCCTTTGCATAGTGATTGCTTGCACTAATATTCTCATCACCCTAAAATTCCCCACACGAATTCGAAAAATTACACCTCCATTCACCGTTTTCTTTGTATGCATCTATGGGTCCCGTCTGCATTACACAGATAAAGACGGAACCCACAAAACAAAACGAACAAGTTAACTACACAGATTTGGAACGCAAACATTACTACCATCAGAGTTAGGCGGTTCTTTCCATATCCGACCCGTGACACGCAACTTGAGTTCTTTCTTTTCTCCCCCAGAGAAAAAAAGGGCCATATTCCTCTGTATTATGAGTCCATCATGGCTGTCCCTAACTTTTCTGTGACCATCTCTTATGCTCCTAGGGGTGCCCTCCCATATGAGTTTTCTGCCATTCCCACCAACCTCCAAACTGTAACGGTAGTTACGTGCGTCATTTTCGTCGCCCATGAAGCGGAGGAATGCCATGTAGACGGGAGCCATGCTGAGTTGGAACGCCTCGAAGTGGAGACAAAAGTACTGCCCGTAGCAGTTGAAGACCTGCGCATAATGTAACATGAAGCAACAAACTGAGGAAGGTTGAAGATAAACACAAGAAATGAGGTAAACGTCTACTTCAAGTCAAACGAGTCCTAAAGGGGATCATACGTGATCTAATTATTATGCATACGACTTCTTAAAACATTTTATCCAAAAATTCAGAGTCTTGTGTGTAGCAAGTGACAATATTATCTTGTAATCATATCTTACGCATCAGTTACTTACTTACTTATTAGACAGTATAGTGTTTATGGGTCAATCCAACCCATAGAAAAATGACCCATTTCAATCCAAACCCGTTTCAGCATTTAAACCAACTTATCCATCCTGCCACCTCTACATTACAGGATATCGCTTTTTAAGTACAAATTAAACATGAGTAAGTAGATTGAAATTCACAAAAAAATGTAAAGATCTGGTAAATATGTAACAATGTGACAAGAAAAGGTCAACTTTGACTTTTTAAGTCAAACAAACTAACTCTCAAGTTGAAACTTAACATCCCCAAGTATGAACCAGCATTAAACAGTTAGAAAAATCTAAGAAGTTATATCAATAACAATAACATAAAAACTTATGCAAATTTATTTCTTTGAAGTGAACTTTTCAAATGGCTAAAAATGGGCAAGTAAGCAATAGTGATGTTCTAAGAAAGATATAAACACTGCGAATAGGTTCAACCAAAGTAATGGTGGAATGCGTGTGTGAATGATACTAACCGTAAGCATCCACGTTGCATTTTCAACTTCGCGTGGATTGGACTTGACATAACGGTGGTTGAAAGTGTACCCAGAGTGCATATCCACTTTGTGATCATCCCTCAAGTGGGAAACCAGATACGGGATATCCCCCACAACCGAGCATTCTGATCCAGCATATGGACAACTATACGGTCTAAAATTGCAGATGGCCTCATGTTTCAGCTTGCTATAGTACGGGAAGATCCCAGGGCACCCGAGGGAGTTATATTTGCAAGGAAACTCGAGTGATTCAGCCACTTTTTCCAAAGCAAGACACCTTATATCCCCAAGTTCTTGTCGGCACGTTGGACACCTATTGTGGACCCGTGTCTTGCAAGTGGAACAAATCGTGTGCCCGTTGTGACACTGCACAAAATCATAAAACCAAATCGATTTCACCAACAAAAGAAAACAGTTCTAAGTCATCACAATGTCTGAAAAAACACATTTCACACTGAAACTCTTTGCTTTATATAAAATAATTTCACCCTTTAAAGAAGAAGAGTTGCAATTCACTTTTGATGTTAAACAAGCTATTTCAACTACAGATTACAATAGATTCAGTAAGAATTCAAGAAGGTTTCTTGAACTTATGATGCATAATTACAAATATTGGAATAAAAGCAAGATGAATACAAACTGGTAAGAAATTCACATTAATCTTGGTTTGACAACATAATAATTTGACCAAAAAGCAACATGATTACCGTAATCCTAAAATAGTAAAATCTCCAGATCACACCAACTTAATACAAGTCACAATGGTTTTAAAAAGAATTCAAAAACGCTTCTTGACTTGATGCAAAATTACAGATATTGGAATAAAACCAAGATGAATACAAATTGGTAACAAAATTAAAATTAATCTTGATTTGACAGAATAATATGATTGACCAAAAAGTCAAAATCGTTATCCTAATCCTAAAATCCCTAAAGCACAACAAATTCGTATCAGAAGAATACAATCAATCACCATACGATATAATCAAATAATTCCACTTTCAACACATAAAACACAATTAACATTGGTCAAATCCAAAACCAAAGCAGTACAATAACATCAATAAAATAAAAAATGAACACCCAAATCAACCATTTCAAAAGATCATCTAAAGAGACAAAATCAAAACACAAACCTGATGAATCGGAGGGTACATTGAGTTCGTACAAACAGGGCATTCAAGAAGCTCATGAACACTGGTTGTGGGATTAATCGTCGAAGGAACAACATTAACATTATGGGTTTTCGAATACGAAAACTGGGGATTTGAGGGATTAATCTGAAGATTATGATGGTGATTGTTATGATGATGATGATGGTGATGTGGGATTTCATCATCGAACCCATCAGAGACTGAAACGCATTCGATGTTATCAATTTCCATTTTGGAATCAAACAAAAAAACAAAACCCACAAAAGAAATTGATTGTATGTTTATAAAGATGATTATTTTGGTGGAAAAAGGAAAGATTTTCCCTCCTCCCCAATTAGGTTAAAGACGATGAAATCAATAACCAGGGGGAGGGAGGTGAGGGAATGATGAACAGAAGGTGCTTTTCTTTTCTTGATAGGTTTTTGTTATTTAGATATTATTATTATTTTTATTTTTATTATTTTATTATTATTATTATTATTTTGGAGGATGGGGGTAATGAGATATTGAGATCGGTGGATAGGGTTGGATTATAGAATTATTTGTAAGCTAGATTGCAAAATGTAGGATAACAAGATTTACCTGTTCATGATCATGATATATGTTATATTATATAATAATATAGTATGTTTGGATAATAAATAATGTAGTTGAGAAGACTTTTTCAGATTTGGCATCCTAGAAAGTATACTAATCTTTTTTTGTATTATTTCTACTCAAGAACAAACAATATTTAGGGAAATTCCTAAATATAACTATTGCTCATTGCTTTTTCTTTTATTTTTTTTTGTTTTGTTTTAAAAGGATACGCAATAATTTTTTTGATATATTTTACTTTGTTGGTTAATGGGTAGAACATATTTTTTATGTGTGTTTTATAGTGTTAAAAGTTGAATGATTAATGATTGAAACAGGTTTTGAACGAGGTATATGTAATTTACAATGCGTAAAGTTGAAGAGTCATAAAATCAACTTTCTAACACTTATATGATTCATAAAACCAAAACTCGAAAGATTAACTTGCGCTCAAGTTTCGAACCCTAGACCTTTAGCTAGGATACAACCAAATAATATTTTGTGGTTAGATTAGTAGCTACTAAGAGAATCATAGTAGGTATTTGTGAATGTGTTTCATATATTATATAATGGTTATTAGTGGTTGTGAATGAGATAAAAAATACTTTTGTCCATCTATATTGTAAGATAATGTTCATTGTTATTATTTTTAATATTTTTTTAAAGTGGTTGTGAGTGAAAAGAAAAATAATGTAATGATAAAAAAATATTATTTAATTAAAAAAAAAGAGAGAAAATGATGAATTTTGATGTAATTATAGTTAAATTTGTATTTTTGATATTTGTAACGTATCTATATTAGATTATAAAATCTTAAATTAAAGTGATAATCCTAAAACATTTTAGTATTAAGATACTTAAATTAGATAGTTACAAATAGACATGGTATTGTAAGAGGAACCACACTCAACAGGTAAAGAATCATACCATCAAGGAACCTCACTCAACAGGGAAAGAATCATATCATCAGGGAACCTCCCACACGAGGCTATTGATTTAATAATATACATATACGTAGTTACAAGCCACATCGTTTTAACTTAATATATTTTATACTATAATTAATTTTTAACGGTTAAAGAATTACTAACGGATTACTGTTCTACCTGATAATTTTCGTTACTTGAATACCCATTTAAGTATTAATTTAAAACATTTTCAAAACTAGAGATGTAAACTAAATTGCTCAATGTTATTTTAATCATGTTTATTCAATTTATAAAAACGTTAAAAATATTAAACTTTAGTTGGTTATATAAAAACAATAAAAATGCAAACTTTTAGTAGATACATTGCTTGAATGAATCTAGAGATAAGATATTAAGCAAAGTCATGACGCCCATAAACATTTTGATTGTGATGTCTGCCTAACATCCTACACACACTATCTTTGATAGTTCATGCATTTTACGCCCTTAACCAACTCCCAACTTACCCCCTACCCGCACACACCTATAACATATCACATCATTGCATTAATTTATTACTCTTTTTTAAAATGTTCGTTTCATGAATCGATGTCACTCGACTGTCAAATACATTAATTACAAATAAAAAACGAGCTTCAGATACCACATGACACGAAAAAAATCACTGGCATCGCATAAACCAGGTCTTTACGACTTGGGTCCTTCCCTGCTCAAAATGTCCCGTATACAAACCTAACAACATAAGTATGTTTGTTCTTTATACTAACTTTTACACAGAACACGTTTCGAAATATCTTATTACATAAAAGCTACTTAAAAAATAAGAGAAGAATAACCATGAACCCACAAGAAACAACAAAGTAGCATAAAAAAACTCTTCACCATTGATTAGGGAAGGCTTCTCTGTATTTTGAGTGAACATCTTCAAGATTAGCTTGTCTTGCAATAGCCTTCCTATTCAACAGCCTTGTGGCTAATCTATCTTTCGCAGTTGCTTTCTTTTTCAACATCTTTGCAAGAGACTCTTTTTCTCTGCCCGGATCTACATCTCCGATGGCAGATGAGACTGAAGTCGAAGCAATTGCGGCATCGCGTAACACAGCTTCATTATGCCCGCGAATTTTTGCAAGTTTAGCGCGTTTTAGCTCCTTTTTATCGTATTCTCTTTTCTTCATAACCTCTTTATCTCTATCTCTAACATTTTTAATTGCCTGTTTTAACAACTCCTCTTGTGGAAAGGTCTTCACATCTGGTTCTTGACTTAATGGCGTCCCTTCATCATCTCGAGCCACAATGGGCCCATGAAACGGACATACTTTCAAATCACGTCTCTCACACAGCCCGCCCTTTTTTAAAGGTGCACGACATTGTTGGATTTCTTTACGCTCTTCTTCATATACAGTTGCTTGCACGTTTAGTTCAGCAATTTTATTAGCTGGAATAACTGCATCATGGTCAACCCTACCCCAATGACCTTCAACCTCTAACCCTCTTTGGTTAGCCATATGATCACGGTTTGAACCCCAGTTGTCCAAAAATGAACCCCATTTCATTACCGGAGCTTCAGCCATAAGCTTGCTTTTTAATGGATCCATACTGGGATTCACCTTCACATTGACATTTGTTTCTTTAGTATTACTGCATTCTGGAGAATCATTTTGTTTACTGGGTGTAATGGGTTTTGAAATGGTTAATGATTCTCTTTTGCCCTCTTCCCATATATCTTCTTCCTCATCATTTTCAGGGGTTGAAAGAACACATCCGGCTTCTTCACATTTCTTTTTTATTGATTTGAGATGATTTCTAATATCAATGAACTCCTTTAACATGGAATCTCTTAATCGGTTATCTGACAATTCTACCCTTATGAGAACAGAAATCGATTCTTGAACTGCAACTAAATGTTTAGTCACTAAAAGCTTGTATAGTTCTCTTAATGCGTCGAATACCACTTTGTTTTCACTGTTTTCCTGTACTTTGTCTGCTTCTTTCAATGAATTTTCACGAATTGTTCGCAATTCAATATTACGAAAATCCTCAAAATCTTCTTCATCAATAGGATCCAGTGGTACGTTTTCTTCTTTAGAACTTATAAGGATATCCAAGCACTCGCTAATTTCATCAACTATTGAGTTAACTTCATCCTTAATTGAAGAAATATTGGACTTTAACAGTTCATATTTCTTTAGCAGAATCTCTTTGGTTCGTAACTCCCTTTCTCTTCTCTCCTGCTGAATTCTTGCTGCATTTGCTTGAAGATTTGGAAACTGATATCTAAGGGTGTTTTTAAGGTAGTCATACCCTAATCTAAGCTGTCTGTAATGGATTCCAAATGTAGTGTTCCATCTTTCTAAGAATTCTATAGCTTTAGAACGTAATTTACTTGCAATCGCTGGAGGCGCAGGGAGTGGTTGGTTTCTTCTGAACCCAACACTCAAAGTCAACAATTGGTCCAAATTCTCGACAATTAGGGTTCTAAAAAGCTTTGACCGCATGAACAGTTCATGAATTATAGTTAGTGTGAGATACCGCACCTGTAATGTAACTGCATATCAGAATTTCATCTTGATAACAACCATTATTCGTTGAGAGATAAAAGCTTCTCAAAATGACCGCAAGATCAAGCAAGCTAACAAAACAAATAAGCATCGCATTCATACCTGCAAAAGTAAAAGCAATACATTTCTAGGCATTTAACCATTAAACATCACATAACTTCATATCTAATTCTTGACATATAACCATAACATAACCATGACAGTAAGCTTTCATCTACTTGAATTTCTCTAACCTCATTAAATCAAACTTACAAACTAATTATTCAATATCTCTTATTCAAATTTTACATTAATCATATAAATTTTGTGTCTAATGTGAGAACAATATCTAAAAAAGCTCTTCCAAAACTCATAAGTATGCTATTCAAATATGAGTTGTTCATTAGGAGCTAATAGTGCAACATTGCTTCTTTCTACCCTTTTTGATCACAGCTTCTATAAACATACATGACTAACAATAATAAACATATGACCTATGACTAATCACTAATATATTCACATGATTTACATTACAAAATGCCATATACGCAGATAACATATGATTTGGCTGAACACTTCCTAATTCCACTAAATTTCAATAAGCATACTGCATAGAGCACAAAAATCAAAATTACACGATTTAAGAACAACAATCGACAAATTAAAAGATAACATAAAACTCCAACACTCATATGGAATCAGTTTCATCAACAGTTGTACGGAAGGAACGAACCTGAGAGTGATCTCGTTTCATGAGGCTCATTAGGTTTTCAACCGCAATCCGGAGCTCCGAATCGGAGTGACGAACAACGGATTTGATTGATTTGAGGATTCGCGGATCCAAGTCGGGTTTAGTTGAGTTGGTTGCTTTGTCGATCAACGCCACCACAATCGCCGCCGTGTTGCCGTCGTCTGCCTCCCGTTCCATCGCCGGAACCCCGATTTGTCAATTTTGACCTTGTGCTTTTGATTTTGTTGATTTGTGATTAATATATTTTCCGATCAATGTGAGAGGCGGTGGATGACGATTGTATTATTTTTGCGATAAATTGATGGTAAAAGATATGTTCTTTAAAATAATAATTAAAAATCTTTAAGTGAATAATAATTAAAATTCTTTAACATAATAATTAAAAATCTTTAAGTGAATAATTTGATCGTAAAAAATATTTTCTTTAATCAATTGGTTGTGATTTCAAATCATACGCTGTGCATGTTTGGTGAATATTAGCTTAAAACATAATTAACTGTGTTAAAAACACAATAACGATATATAAGCTTAAAAACATAATTTTTTATTATTTTTTATACAATAATATTGTACTTGTTTTAATAAAACACACTCATTTTTATGGTTCATATTTTTATAAAAAATAATATCGTACATAAAAGTTATAAAAATTTTAAAAATGAGAAAACTTGCAAAAAGTAAACAAAAAGTGACTATTTATAAAATATCTCTCTAAGAAACTTTTTCTTACAAATTGATCTTAAACATTGATTAAAAAGATTGAAGTGTGAGATTATTTGTTATACTTTTTAGTTTTAAATTTTGAACATTTCTCTAATAATAAAAAAATCTTCATTTGGACTTAAATTAGGGTGTTTGTAGCAATTAAATTAAATTAAATTATAGACATAAAATGCAAGTGATTGAAATATTATCTTGGCCTTTTTTATTTGACCTAAATTTAACTTTCTCCTACTTTCAAATTAATCCATGTTGGTATATATGATGATTGTATTTAAATAGAGAACCGCTCTCATATAGTACGATTAACATTTATTTATTTAAAAAGAATGTAATGTCATCCAACGAAACCTAGAAATGAGTGCTTCAAAGAATACAAGCCAACAAATCGAAGACGTACAACCACAACCCTTACTTTACCAACATTGGGGATGTGTTAATCAATGAACCCTTGAAACATTATTTTTTTACAAAGTCACCTCACAAACATGTTGTCATTAATTGACTTGAAAGGACTTTCGATTATGGAATCCATTCATAAACCTAGACCTCAATAACCAAAGCTTCTAGAGAGCAGATCTATATGTATGTACATACACAAATACATATGTTTAGCAAAACACTTATAAAATTAAATAATTTATACTTTTTGCAACTAAAATATTTTTGTGTTATAATTCAAATTTAATTTAATTTATACTTTTTGGCAACTAAAATATGAATAGCTCAAATCCAATTGAAATAAGAATCCATAATTGGACATGGAGATGTTATATGTGGCCATTGACCAATCCCATGTGTAGATGCTCGAACATAACACTTGGAATAATGATATGACATCCCCAGCAAACAAGGCTAATGGATGCTTATGCTAACGATGGTCAAACTTAGATGGCAGTGATCTTTAACATTCTTTTTCCAGTGTAAAAACTTGTAAACGGATAGAAAAGTTATAAATGAACTTTAATCAACTTGTAAAGTAAGTGTGATAAATGGATTAAACAGGTTGATGAGTAGATGCCCCCATCATCGATCAAGTTGTCACGTAACACAAATTGATGTTTTTACCATTTACTATTAATTATATTGGTAGTTACATCAGCTATCAAAATTAAAGTATTATCTATCCGCTTGATAAATTAGTGGATGTAGTAAAATCATCAATAAAATTTAAAAAGTTATTTTTCATATATATTATTGTAAAGGAAAACAAAACAAATGCTTGAATTCAATCGTAAAGTGTATAAGAAATAAGAATTCAGTAGTAAAATTTACCAAATGAAGCAATTCTGCTTTTCTCTTGATTTCAACATAATATAGTTTTTTCAACAAATATAATAAATTGGTTCTATGGTCTAGTGGTCAGGACATTGGACTCTGAATCCAGTAACCCGAGTTCAAATCTCGGTAGAACCTAAATTTTTAACAATTTAATTCTCGGCGATTTTAGTCCCCCAAGTTTATGTCATGCTACATTATTAGACCACGGTGTGAAGAAACTAAATTTCTCATCTTTCAACAACGTTCATCTATAATCCTTTTTTTATATATCAATTATATAATCCAAACTTGACTGATCTTGTAGGCTTCTGGAAAAGTGATCAAAACAATAAATTGTTAGAAGTATAAAGTCAAGGTTTACAAGTTCAACTAGCGCACAGTGAGGTTCATTTTACGATTAGTGTTACATACAGTTTTAATATGATCGGTTATTAGGGTAATATCCTTTTAAATTTTACCTAGCTGTCTCATTAGATGGTAAACCAAAATGTAAAAAATTTGTCTCATTAGCTGTCTCATTAAAATTTGTCTAGAGGTCTTTTCTAAGTATGTGTCTAGCAAGTGTGATGTTTTCAACAATCACCAAAACGTAAAACAAATAAAGTTATACCGAACATCAAGTATGACTGTACGAGGCTTGTCTATAACAATTTACCACCAAAATCATTTAAACGTATTCTTTGAAGTGAATATACCCCGCACTCTTTTCTTTCATTACCGCCATACTAATTCATCGCATATGATGCTAATAGATAATACACTACACTTGTGCTATCATAATATCATTGGTAGAAATATATTTTTTCTTTGGAATGACGTTTAAAATTACCACTAATACCTATATAAGCCCAATTGAAACAAGATGTCCATTATTTATACTGATTGTAACGTTCTAAACCTAACTCACACAAAAACACCATATTAAATTAACTTATTTTCGTAAAAAAACTCTCTAGTTAGGTTTAAACCTCATAGCTTAATTATTTCAAACTTAAACTATCACATCATATCAAACTTAAACTATCACATCGTATCATTGGATCAAAGGTTCAACAGCCATTGACAAGTTGTTTACCTCTTGTAGGTACGGTTAGGTAAAGGAATTGACATTTCTCCTACTATAGCGTCTTATCTTGTTCTTTAACACCACCTACTAATTATATGTTATTTAATGATTACCTTTTGTTATTTCTATTCGGGTCCTATTTCATTTAATATAATGGTTTTTTGGGTTAAAAGGTTAAAATACCAAGATGTAAAGATGTTCTAATAATAGCAACATACTTAGAAGTTATAAAAATCATGTACATCACAATATAATACAAGCAACTCTGCAATATCTCTTAAAATTTAAAAGTAGTAAAAAGCATAACTACATTTTGTAACCAATAATAATCCCCGGTCCAAAATGATTGAGATGAAATGCTAAAACTTTATTAAAATATAAAGTTTTGGGTTCAACTCTCATTTGTGATAAAAAAAAAAGAGTTTAAAGTTGAATAAGAAGGTTTCTTACCTAATGTGAGTTTATCCTTGATGATGGTGGTCTCAAGGTCGGGATTCATGGGGACGAACTGATGTACAAGCTTTTCTTCGTGGACGTGTCAACCTAGCACCCTGAGATTCTATACTCGAGTAATGAAGATGATTGGGTGGACCAGTATTTCTTTAGTGATTTGATTAGCTTATATTTTCACGCTCGAGCTTGATTACTATTATGTGGATTAAAACAGGCTTGGTCTCGGTCCTAAGTGGGGCTATGGGCCTAACCAAGTACACTCAACCCAGACTTAACCTTCGTGTCGATACAAAAGACACGAGTTGATATGGGACCTTAACCCTAACAAGGATTAAAACAAGGATGTGCGGGGCCGATCAACCCGAGCCGATGACTGATTCGCTTTTCAGCAATAGAAGAACTGATAAAAACATGTTGATGTAAATTTCACTAAATGTCACACATAATGAACACACAACTATAACTGCAAACTCTTTACAAAACTATCAAAGAAACCAAAACTACATACTGCAAGCTAGCAATTTCACGAAAACAACTTTGTACACCACACAAGTACACACTATAACTGTTTTAAACATACATGCAACGATAACTAGATAAACATCCAACCCACGGTCCACCCAAGAAGCAAACCCGCGCCAACAAGCCCTAATCCAACGGCAAAAGCCACTGCATACACTCCTAAATCATGTTTGCAACTATGAACACAATTACCTTGTTTTTCTTGTGTTCTTTTCTTTGCAGGCATATTCCTGCGTGTTCGTCTGCGTGGATAAGCTGGGAAAACGGGGGTGATCTTGTTGGTTTTTATTTGGTTATAAAGATTCTCGAGTTGTAAAAGATACACCCATTGTTTATAGGCGAATAACTGAGATGCTTGTTTGAATATTAGCTTCAGAACGTGTTCTTTCTCCTCGTATGCTTGTTTTGCTGCTTTTTCTGCTTCTCGTGCTCGTGTTTGAGAATGGCAGAGCGCTTCTAGAAGCTTGCGTTTGCTTGGATCCATCTCTGGAGTTGTAGAGCCTTCATTAATTATGCTGTCACCAATCTGTGTGCTTGCAGGACTGATAAGAGAGCACATTAAGTAAAATAGTCAAGATTTGAGGCCAAAATCATTGCTGATAGTTCGATTTGTATGTGTCATATACTGCAAATTTATCGAAATCTACCTTTTCTAACTTGATCATCAAAGTTTTCACAAAATCTAAAGTTTCGTTTGATATTAAAAGTCAAAGTACACCTGACCACCTGGAAATATTTGAGGTTAAAACATTGCTAGCAATTCAATTTGCATATGCACATAATGCAAATTTATCAGAATCTTTATTTCACTTGCACTTTCGAGTGCTTGCTAAAAAGTTTTAAATGGCAAGTGGCGTTTTCAGAATATTTAGAAGGCCCATAGTATAAAACAGAAGTTAAACATGAACAGCTTTGACTTCACAACCAAAAAGATACCTGACTGGCCCTAAACATTTGAGGTCAAAAGTGTTCCTAATAACCTCAATCTGAATACGTTGCATACTGCAAATATATCAAAACCTTCTTCTAATTTCAGAGTGTTTACTAGCAAACTTCAATATAGTAATCAATGTTTTCACAAAATCCAAAGACTTCGTAATTTAAACAGAAATCAAACATGACCCTATTGACTTTAAAAGCCTTAGTATACCTGACCGGCCCTGAACTGGCATTTGGGCTAGCTGCATGTGGTTGACATTGGGGCCTTTGCTTCTTTGAAATCCTGCAAGAGGCAAATATTTCATCGTTTTTATGCGTGGATCGATCATCACCATACGCATCCCTTTTAAAACTTGCGCTATGTGGCGAAGGCAAATCACAATTCTCAATAAAATCATGTGATCTTTGCGCCACAAAGGACGCCAGGTCATCTTTATCCGCCATTCGCCACCATGGCACCTCATGGTTCTTCTCACACTCCATCCAATGAGGGAAATCCGAGTCCAAACTGAACTCATCCACTTCTTTATAAACAGAATCCATCTCCACAAACTCATATGATTCTTCCCCTAAACTGTCAACCTTAGTAGTTGACCGAGAATCCATAATGTCGACGAATTGATGAGAATTTTCAGCCTCTGTGCTAACTTTTTCGTTGTTCAAACCGTTTTGGTGCAAATAGTTAGGCTGCAACTGAAGCCACCATCTTGAATCCGGAGAGAGATTCGAGTACAACGAGTTGGCTGTGGGAGGGGCAAAATCAGTAATCCCATTTGTAGGAGGTCTCGTGTCGATCTGTTTAGACAATGATGATGATGATGATGGAGGAACACATGCTAATTTGGGAGCTCTTTTTGCATCTTCTTGAACAAAATAACGATTTGCAGTTCGTTGCCATGCTGCTCGCGCTTCTGCTGCAGCCATTATTCTTTTATTCCATCAAGAATACCTGATATTTCATCAAAAAGACACCTAATTTTAACAGAAAACACTGTGAATAATTAAACCAATGATAGAACAATTGCACAGACATTTGGAATTACAAAATCAAATTGAAATCATGAATTCAAGCACACCCAATTCATCAAATGTCTTAAATTGATATGTGATTTCGTTAATAACCATTCATAATTTCAATACGATTATCTCTAAATTAGGGTTTGTCTCAAAAGAAATTAAAGAAACCCAAATCACAATTAAATCAAGATGATAACTTTCCAACATGAAAAATCTCAAAGATCTGAGCTAGTTGAGCAAGAGAAATATTATAAATTAAACCAGAAACAAGTATACTAAAAAAGGATTTACAATCAGTAAAAAAAACCCTAGGCCTTAGATCGAAGCTAATTAAGCAAATACCATTAAAAAACTATCGATTTACCAAATGGGTAATTGGTAATCAACAAAACCGTATGTAAGTAAGCAACATCAACCAAGAATTTTACACATATCAAAAGCGATTTCTACAGAGATGGAGTGATTGATGATGAACAACACTGAGAAAGATCAAGCTGAAGATCAGAGTGAAGGACGAAATCGGAAGTAAAGAATCTCACCAGCGATTGATGGGAAAGTGGGATGGATCAGAGTGGGAAATTATGAAGGTGGATTGAATCTTGTTGCTTTATGATGATGTTGAGTCACCATTCTTCGATAAGTTACAAACACGTAAATTCTCTCTCACTGTCTTGTCCTTTTCTGTTTTAGTTTGTTCATTTGTTTACAACCGGATCGAACGTATAATCGGACGTTTTTCTAGTTTGATGGTCGGATCAGATTTAAGAATCGGATAACGTCATGAAATTATATAGTATATTATATAATATATATGATTATACATATAATTCAATATAAGTAATCATGTATATATTTTATAGTTATATATAAAACTCAACAATAATCTTATGTCCAATATATTAATTTATAATTCAACCATTCGTTTTTATCCACTTAAAAAGTCAAAATCTTATCCGACCACCGGTCTGGTTCCTGGTCCAACCACTTTAAAACGAATTGTTCTGAACCAGGTCGGGTCATCCTCCGATTTCCCGGTCGATTCAATCCTGTCTCGAAATCACTAGTGTAACAAAAGAAGCCCATTTTAGTGCAAAAAAATGAAAGTTGTACCTGTTATCCATTGATGTATAATTGATATAAAATACGTAGCCTGTACCATAACTTAATGAAATGATTGATTTTATTGACTAGTAGAATTATAGAATAAGTTATTCCGAAAAGTATTAAAGAAAGTACAATCTAAATAGTAAAATAAACGTTAAATTATAGTGGGTAAAATTTTACTGGCTGGTAAATCTTTTAAGTTGTAATAAAATCACTTAAAGTTCTTTTTATTTTATAAAATTCACTCAATTTCAATAACAAATAAAACATATATGAATGTGAATTTTCCAATCAACTCGAAATTCTCGCTGGGAGTGTTAAAACGAGCTCGAGTTGGAACTTGAACTAATATTGACCTTGTTTAATAAACAAGTTCAACCTCATGTTTTACGTAGTAAGTTTGATCAAGCTCGCGAGTCTAGATGAGCTTGAACGCACATTTTAGTTGCATGATATTATTTAATATATTTAAGTATTATAAAGCAATTATTTGTTTTAAGAACAAAAACAAAATATTTTTTATTGTATAAACACTTATATGCTTGCATTTAACAAGATCAATGATCGGTGGCCAATAGAAAACCATCAACGTTTGCTTGCTGTATATATGATTTTAACGAGTGTAACACAACATGGGTCGCTGTGTTGTGGTTTTTGCTTCACTATAGTTTGTCATCCACCCAAGTTTGAATTTGGTATGCTACATCTGCTTGGTTTTGTCTCTTCAAAGGTTTTGTTATTTAAATTTTTTGTTATGTTTTTTCCTTCTAAATCATGATTTTGTTTGATTACTTTTCTATATCTGCTTTTCATTACTTTGTTTATTTTCTCTATAACTGGTTTATTTATCAAAATTGTTGTTTTGGTGTTAATCTTTAATGGGTTTAATATTGCATATAAGTTTTATAAAAAAAGTTGTTTCTGTTGTTTTTGTGCTTATTATATAGCGACCTTGCTTTTTTCATGACATTTAACGTTAATTTTGTAACTGGTTTCATTTATCATATAGAGTTTGAATTTGATCAAAGTATATCAACGACTTCACTTGTCATTGTATTTAATAAATCCATAGTTAAAAGTTAAAACACATATATCAATAAAAAGTAATAAATCAATTAAAACATAGCCGTGCTTAGTTTGTATTGGATTGAAAGATTCTTGTGTTTAAAAACACAAAAAAAAACTTGCAAGAGTAATTAATTGATCATCACTGATAAATGTTTATAAAAACATTTTAGAACTTTCGACTTACAATCCATGACTATGCATCTCCTGAAGCAAACTGTTTGATTGATTGATTTTTTACTTTGAGATTAATAAACCTACTACTATGTAAGGATCGACTTATAAAGTTTCTTTAAGTTTTTAATTATTGAAAACATATGAGTAAACAGTTTAAAATTAATATTATTATGTTTTTACTCGTGTGGCATGCATCATTGTAGTCATAATTTTATAGATTTTAAGTTTGACCTTTAAAAATCCTAGAAGTATAATATAGTCTTACTATCTGTATAAAAGTCTTTTATACGATAGAGTACATGAAAATGAGATAAAATTTATATAAAGCATTGTATCTTTTTAAAACTTTAATCATACTTTTAATTTAATAGATTTTGTTACTATCATTATTATCAATTTTAATCAGTTACATTTACGATATGCAAACGTTATCTAAAACTCTTTGAAAGTTTGTTACATGTAAAATCCATTATATTTTAATAGACTTTACTTTTTTTCCTGTTAACTTGTCGTAAAGAGTTTTAGATTTGTGGATTATCAAGCTAAATCTTAATAGGTGATTTTCAATATCTAAAATTCTGTGTTTGAAGTTTACTTCTAACCAAATGAAATAATATATGTTTTAATAGCAATAAATAGGGCTTGCAAAAGAACTAAACTTCAGCGAACAATTCGTGAACCATTCAGCGGGAAGTTCGTTTATGTTCATTCGTTTAGTAAATGAACGAACACAAACAAGAAAATTCCATTCGTTTAGTTAAAAGGAACGAACATGAACACAAGTCGCGTACGTTCATTTATGTTCGTGAACGTTCGATAATGTATTCAATTATGTTCGTTAAAGTGCTCATTTATATTCTTAATATTTGTGTCAGTTATTTTTTATGACTATTATATCAAGTAATTTTTTTTATATTTATGTTAACTACTTATTTATTTTTGATTGATTTTGTGTAATGTTTGTAATAAAAGATGTAAATTTTATTCTAAAATAAATCTATAATAATTTGTATTCATTTGTTTTATGAGTTTCTTTGTGTTCGTCATATTCATGCACAGTTGTTGTGTTCGTTTGCGTTCAGTAAGTGTTCGTGAACAGTTCATGAAATGTTCATTTCCTTAATTAGCGAACATGAACAAGAAATCTCATTCGATAAGTGTTCGCGAACAGTTCCTAAACAAGTTTATTTCTTAACGAACGAACACGAACCAAGACCTTATTCGTGTTCGTTCGGTTTATTTGCAGCCCTAGCAATAAAAAAAACCATGATAATATAGGCAAATTATAAAGCATCCAACATTTACAACTCTATTATTAAGCTATTGTAAATTTTGTAATCTATAAAAATAAATTTTTGCTATGATTAGGAGGAAGGATATAATATTAATTATGAAAAAAATAATACGGAAGAGACTAGAGAGATCTTTAGTTAGTTTCAACCTTTTCTTTGTTTGTTTTAAAATCAGTTAACATCAACTGATAGTCGTTATTTGATTTTTTGCAAAATCTATATCTATATTACTATAGTCGTCATATTCAATCGTATTTCTTCGGGTTTTCAACAATCCTGAATTTCAATGGATTGATAGAAGCCGCCTTCGTTAATCAGGTGGAGTTTTCTTCATGGGTTTTCTTTAATTCATATGTTTTTTGCTTACTTCGGTTGTTGAATGATTCTTTATTCACTTTGAATTGTTTTCAATCACCCAATCAATGTATTTGCCCTTCTTGAAATCGTTGACTTCTTGGCGGATTTCACGGGTTCAATGTGGTTTGATTTATGAATTTGGGGTTTCATCCGGATCGATTTCATATAGGGTTTAATTTGTTTTTCCTCAATTCACGCCTCGGTTTGTTAATCTTCAAATTTATCTAAATTCAAAGATGGGTGTTTGAATTGATTCATTTTTCAGCTTTATTATCATGTTTCTGTGATTTCATTTGATGAACTTTATTAGATATGGGTAAAAGAGAGCCAAGCATAGATCTTGAAGGAGATGAATTGTTGGGTGAATCGTCTTCTTCGCGTATTCATATCAATGAGGTGACCCCATTTCTAATGCGTTGTCCTGGTTTAGTTAGATTAAAAGTCTATATATTTGATGGATTAGGTGATTGTTACAATAAAGAATGGGTATGTTTTAGATTGCTTATATATATTTCTTTCACGGTTCTACTTTGAGCGGGTGTTGGATTTGTATGTTGGTTTTTAACATTCTTTTGTAGTGAAAGACTTCAGATACACAACAAACATGTGAAAATATCACATCATGGATCCGTTTCCAAGAAAATAAAAAAGTTCAATATCATATGGCACATCATTGACAAAAGTTGGTAACTTTGTTTTGTAATTTGGTCTTACACTTGTATGTTTTTCAATAACTAAAAAGTTAACATTTTGTTGTAGACGTGGTTGCTTAGATGCCCATCTACTTCTAATGAGCTTTTTGAAAGAAGGAACTATAAAACACAAGGGCTCAAGAGAAGGAGTTGTGGTTCTCACCACCCACTGATCCTCTAAAGTATGGTACTTTGAAGGAGACTAAAGTGATGAGATTGACACTGATAAAAATGCAATTCAAGGTTAGCTTATCTCTAATCATTTTCTGTTATTTGTTTTATCCATCTCATGCAATAGCCTTTGATAGTCAAATTCTTAATTTAAAAAAGGTATTGCATGTTTTGAACAATATGCATTTTACTTCCAGCTAACCTGTGGCTTCCATAATAATTACAGTTGTAATATTAGTTCCAACTAGAGAATTGG
>BJCM01065489.1:0-17569 GCA_018326385.1 Flaveria bidentis | reverse complement strand
TATGTGTGTATGTGTGTATGTGTGTATGTGTGTATGTGTGTATGTGTGTATGTGTGTATGTGTGTATGTGTGTATGTGTGTATGTGTGTATGTGTGTATGTGTGTATGTGTGTATGTGTGTGTATGTGTGTGTGTGTATGTGTGTGTGTGTGTGCTTGTGTGTGTATGTGCTTGTATGGGTGTGTGTGTGTGTGTGCTTGTGTGTGTATGTGCTTGTGTGTGTATGCGTGTGTGTGTGTATGTGTGTGTGTGTATGCGTGTGTGCATGTGTGTATGCGTGTGTGTATGCGTGTGTGTGTATGTGTGTGTGTGTATGCGTGTGTGTGTATGCGTGTGTGTATGTATGCGTGTGTGTATGTATGCGTGTGTGTATGTATGCGTGTTTGTATGTATGCGTGTGTGTATGTATGCGTGTGTGTATGTATGCGTGTGTGTATGTATGCGTGTGTGTATGTATGCGTGTGTGTATGTATGCGTGTGTATGTATGCGTGTGTGTATGTTTGCGTGTGTGTATGTATGCGTGTGTGTATGTATGCGTGTGTATGTATGCGTGTGTATGTATGTGTGTGTATATATGTGAGTGTGTATGTATGTGTGTATGTATGTATGTGATATGTAAATAAATATACATTTTAACAATACAAATTAATCCTCATTTGAAGCATTTTTGTTACAAATTCATTTATTTATACACTTATTTGTGTTATATTTGAATGTTGTAGTCCTCGGTGGTTATTTGATTATTTTTGATAAAAAAAATGAAGAAAAGCTAAAGTTTGTGAAGAAAAGCTCCTGAATCGGGCATGTAGGGCTCCTACATGGCCATGTCGCGTGCAACATTATGCTGTGAAAAAGTGCAGCCTACACTACCCCCTCACTTTTCCCACATGGCCATGTAAGGAGCAAATTCGGCTTTTTAACCTAATTTCACCCCCATTTCAACATAACTTTTAAATTAACTCAAACCCTAACCTCTCTCACTCCTGTAGGAGATTTTGGGGCTACTTTAAGAGTTTTTAAGAGATTTAAAGGCCAATATTGAAGATCTCACACTTTAAAGGAGGATCTAACATCATCCACTCCATTTCACTGAAGATTGGTTTGAATTTCTCTAGATCTACTATTAGTTCTTTAATGTTCTTGAGTTCGGTTGTGTTTTTTGTAAGTCTCATCTGCTAAACACTTTTTATCACTTGTATTAGATGAAACCTAGCATGATTTAACAACTTGTACATGATTCTTGATGATGTTTATTTTGGTGCTATGATGAAGCTTGATTATTCTTTAATGTTTGTGTGTGTTTGTTCTAGTTTGATGAAATGTTCAACCTTGTGGGTATTGTAAGCATTCTATATTGTAAAACTTCATGTTCTTACAATACTTATGCATATAATTGTATCTTTTGTATGTAATCTTGTGACATTTGACTAGGAATGGTGAATGAAGGTTGAAGGTTTAGTAGAATTAGTCAAATGTGCATCCTTATGCTTATGTTTGAGAAAACCATAGTGTACGTCATGAATCCCTCTTGTCATTGGTTATGAATTGTTTTGTAATCATGGTATGAATGTTATGAGTTGAAGGGTAATTGTAGTTTTCTCTATTTTATCTAAGTTGAGGTGGTTATCATCTATTTATCGTGTTAACTTTCCAAAGATTTGTGGAATTAAATAACCCTAACGGGAGTCTAATTCATCTTTAACATCAAAATAATTGTATCATTAGCTTCTCATGGCATAACTTTAGGTGGTTATTGTGTGTTTATCGGTCTAGCTTTCCGAATGGTTATATGTCTAAATATCCTTGACGGGGGTTTAAGCTTCCATATATTATGTGTAAAAAATTGTCTCACCTTGAGTTTGTGCTAGTTGTTAACTAATTGTTAAATGGAATCAAATCCAAGTGGTATCTTTAATTGATAGTGTATCTTCATCTTTACTTTCTTGTTTTGTTAGTTTAATTTGTTAAATAGTGACGATGATTTAGTATTGGGAGCCATTGTGTCCACGGATCGATACTTGATTCTTACCTAAGACTATACTACTATGCGATAGGTGCACTTGCCTATTGTGTGTAGTTGGTTTAAGAGTGATAATCGTTTCTTAAATTAAAGCTCATTTGTGTGAAAAAAATCCTTACTAAAAATATATATATACTTTACACACATCAATTCTTTGGCGCCTTTGCCTGGGACACGGTGATTTCAAAAAAGATCGAAGTTGCTACTTTAACCATTTGTATGTATGTATGTGTGTGTATGCACGTGTGCATGCGTGTGTGCATGCGTGTGTGCATGCGTTTGTGCATGCGTGCGCATGCGTGCGCATTCGTGCGCATGCGTACGCGCAGGCGTGCGCGCAGGCGTGCGCGCAGGCCTGTGCGCATGCGTGTGAGCAGGCGTGTGTGCAGGCGTGTGTGCATGCGTGTGTGCAGGCGTGTGTGCATGTGTGTGTGCAGGCGTGTGTGCATGCGTGTGTGCATGCGTGTGTGCATGCGTGTGTGCATGCGTGTGTGCATGCGTGTGTGCATGCGTGTATTCATGTGTGTAAGAATTATTTTTTTAGTAACAAGCTTATGATAATTTTAATTTTTACTACAAGGTCAACTTATTTAATGTAAGGTTTTATAGAATTTCCATTATAAATTTGATTCTTGGAATAAGGTTCTTATGTTGGTTAGTTATGTATGCATGCGTTTTTACTTTTATTGTTGCTATGATTATTCAAGTAAATTGTTGCAAGGGGATATTATATTTTTATAAAAGTTCAAGCCTTTTTATTATTTAATAGTTTATATATCCATAAGATTCTTAAACCTAAGAGTTTATATATTATTCAATTTATTGTATCTTTATGATTAATAGGTTAAGTTTCGTTAATGGTGTCTAATGGTATTAGTTTTTATGGTTTCACTCAACTATTTAGTTCCAGCGATTTGAGGTTAATGGTTTTAAAATTTTATTATTTGTTAGAACTTACACGTGTAAATTTTGAGATCAAAGTTCGTTTAATAAATTTATGTTCTCTATGGTATTGGGGCCGAGGCCCATGTGATCGATTCAACATGCCCTATAATCAAATGATGGTTCGTTGGCCCATATTAGTTATATGGGTCGATTCCCACTAAGTTATGTGGCCTAATGGCCCAGAGAGGGTTCGATGGGCCTAAGCCCATTGAGTGGATGTTTTGGTAACGATAAAAGCATTAAAAATCATTCTTTAATTGAAAGAATAGAGAAAATTTAGTGTTTTTTACTGTAATTATAAGAATGGACATAAGAAATTTGGTGTGAATGTTTTAATACAACAGACAACAATTATTTAAACATAATAGGTCTTGCTAAAATGTGCTCTTAATATAAAAGCGGCTCTGGTTATACTAAATTACCATTTATCAACACTAACAAAGTAATGCAATTTCATTGTTTTCATCTTATGTTCTTACAAATTCGACACTCTTCTTTTTCCTATTAGATTATATTATTATTAGGGTGTAAGAATCATTATTAAGGTTGAGCTTACAGGGCCGTTTAGGTTTCTAGAGTTTTATTATAAACTCTATATAATGACATTTAATCTATCAATAATATTCAACAAATCTTTTACCATTTAACATGGTATGAGAACCACCCTACCACTACTAAAAAAACAAAAACTGCGACAAATAAGATTGTTGCAAATTTGTCACAAACCTGTCTTGCAACAAGTTTGCGTCAGAAAAAGAGTTGTCACAAAAACCCTTGTTGTAAAAATTTTGCGACAACTTTCTGACAGTTACCGTGACAGGTTTACGACAACTATTTTGCAACAAGATACCAACAGTCTTCTGACATAGTTTTGCGACAACTTTTCAACAACAAGTTGTAACAGATTTGCGACAAGTTTTTTGCAACAGGATACCATCAATCTTCTAACAAATATTTACAACAATTTTCCGACAAAAATATTTAAATATCTTTTATTTTTATTTTTATTTTTGCGACAAAGTTGCGACAATATCTATTTATTTACTTTGCAACAAAATTGTGACAAAACATGCTATTAACAAAAAAAATTAAAATATGAAATATCCAAATTTTTAATCTCATGAAAACTTAATACAAATCAAACAACCATTCAATCACAATCTAAATCTAATAACATAACTTCAAACAAAGTTTACACAATCCAAGAACAATACAATAACTAAAATAAATTAAACTATGGTGGAGGATTGCCGAAATTACTACTAAATTGTTTTAAAAAGAGCTCATTTGTTGTCACATTTCCTTCTGTATTTGTTGTTGCATCTCCTCTCACATTTGTTATTGCATCTTCTCTCGCATTTGTTTTTGCATCTCCTCCCACATGTTTCTTCTCATCCCAGGAAGAAACTAGAAGGGACTTTGTGAATACGACAAGTTGGTTTTTGTTGCAATTTGCGACAAATTTGCGACAACATGGTCGTTTTGTCGTAAATTTGTCGCAAATTTGCAACAATTTTCCAACAACTATATTTTGTTCATTCTCTTCAGGTTCTAAATGTTATTTTTTTTACTTTATCTGTTTAATGTATTTATTATATATGAAATACCTCTACCTTTATAAACTTTACGTGTTAAACAAATACATAAATTCTAATACACAATACATGTTGTGCATACTCAAATACACAAATACACACTGTGTGTGTGTCTGATACACATCCACATAGACACAATCATGCATATACACATGCATATCTAAATCGACATATTATACGTGTGTGCATGCATGCATATATACATAAATCCACATACACACCTACAATCACTTATAGAAACATACCAATGCATACACATACTCAGATACATAAATATAAATACTAACGGACCCTAGCTAATCAACCAATATTAACTTTACGCTTTTTACGCTTGATAACTATAGCTAAATAAATTTAATTGCCTCTAATAAATCAACGTTAACAATCACTAACCCATATTAAAATAGCACCTATGGCCAATCGACCCTAATTATTGATAATTGATTAATACTAGCTTTAATTTCTTTTATCTTCTCATCATTAACACCTGTTAACCCTAATTAACCTTGTTTGATCTTATTAACAAACATAAAAAATATAATCACGATATACACACATACCATCACATACACATGCATAATTAAAATATAAATATAAATAATAAATAGAATTATATAATCGATTATCATAAAAACAAACTCATTTTAAAAGATAACATTATATTTCATTATTATTAATACTATCAAAAGAAAGTAATATTTAAGTTCACTATTGCGAATATTATCGAAAAGTATTATTTAGAAACTATATTTCTTTATAATCAATAACATTATAAAAAATCTTATATTTATTGTATGATTACTAATATTATAAAAAAATATTATAAATTAAAAAAGATTAAAATATATAATATTAAAATTTTTGTGTTGCTTTAAATATTTGCTTGGATTTAAATTTGTGTCACAATTTTGTCGCAACTTGCGACAATTCTGTGACAACATTTAGGTTCCCGCTTAAATTTTGGGTATTTCTGCCATATTGTTGCAAACTTGTCATAAATTGCGACAAAAATTTAATTTCCCGCTTAATTTTTCTGACAGATTTGCCATGAGCGTTTTATTGGTCACAACCCTGTCCCAAACTGGTTATTAATTATGGACTTTTCCACTCTGTTGTACAGTTGTCACTACCTTGTCGGTATTTGCGACAAAATTGTTTTTGTCACAAAAAACTGTTTCAAAAAGCAGAGTTTTCTAGTAGTGTACGCTCTTTACCACCTTCGTCGTGCCACCACAAATATACAAATCCTAGCCATCGCCACCGTGTTGAAACCATAGACAGGGCGGTGTGCCGTCGTCGTCGCCCTGTCATTTCTCTTTGCTTTTGTTATCTTATCTTTTACGTTCTAAATAAAGATTCGTCTTGGTTTTAGATTCAAGCCATTTAACCTAAATATTTCTTCCCCACAAAACCCGTCTACCCATATCCCATCGTTTATGTTTCTTTTCTTTCATTTGTTATTGTTGGACCACGGTTCATTGCCACCGAGGAACGCCGCTTGGCTACGGTCACCGGCCTTCGGTATGACACACCACCGCACGACCACGTTCATTGGGTGTCATCTTGTTTTATTTTTACCTTTTGAACTAGGATATTGATCAAATGATCATGTTGCTGCTGTCACGCCGCCCTCTTTTTCTCGCCGCTTGCTGGACTACGGTCCGCCACCGCTCCGCCTTCAGGACTACGGTCCGTTGTCGTGCTGCCCTATGTCGTTGTCGCATTGGAGGCCCGTTGCAGGATTACATGATCATTTAATATTGTGGATTGCAATTAAGATTTTAGGATGAAGATTGCAAGATTATGGAATTTTGGCCGAAGATTGCGACCGAAGATTGCGACCGAGATCGAGACTATTTTTTATTGTTCTTCGTGTTTACTTTTTATTGTTTCTAGTTTGAGAGTCTGTTTCTCTACCGCTCTCACTGCGAAAGAATATTAGACTATACTTTTATTAGGGTTTTGTAAGAATTATTATTAGGGTTTTGTAAGAATTATTATTAGGGTTGAGCCCATAGGACCGTTTAGATTTTTAAGAATTTTATTGTAAACTCTATATAATATCTTTTAATCAATCTATTACCATTTGACATTTCCATCTCACTCTCAATTCTCACCAAACAAAATTGCATATTTCTATAACCGTATGTTGAAGATTAGATTTAGAAATTCCGGATGTGAATATGTTTTGCATCTTTGTTAAAAGAACAAAATAAAAGACAATATGACAATTGATTTTTTAAAAATAAAATCTTATAGACATGACAATTTTTATCAGATTGATAAAAGTGGGAAAATTGCAAAGGAAACTGTGATAATAGACTTGCAAAAATTTTAGGAAAACAATTTATGAATAACTTTGCATATTTATAGAAGGAACACAAAAACTAAATATGTATATACTCAAAACAAAACTAGAACTTTAAAAACATGCAATTTTTAATGGTGAAAAAAATGAGAATTGGGAAGGGCGGATGAGTGGATGGGTTAGGGATTGTAATAACGGGTTAATAACAAAGCAAGACCAATTCTGGTAGAACATAAAAATAGAGTTCAATTAGTACTACTTATAAAAGTAAATTTTAATATAACAAACGAATCCTAATATAAATATGTATGCATGCATGTATGTATAGAGAATAGGCTACCTAAGCTCCTCTTTTAAAGGGTCATATAGTTTAAAGAAAAGTAGGATATCCTCCTTAGTTTTCACAGGTGGAGGAACTGGTTGTGAATCCTACATCAATAGAGTAACCGGTAAAATTAATCAGTTAGGATTTTTTATATTGCAATATAATAGAGTGTTGAAGAGAAATAATTATATATGAATGCATATCAATAAATATTACCTGTCCCATTTCTACATCCAAAAACAACTTAAGCTCACCATTGTTAGCCTTATTTGATACCTCTCTCAAATGTCCAACCTAATAATAATACTAAAGAATCAGATTCAACATGTAAATGATCACCAATCAACTATATAAATGACCGTTAATGCGTAATAAACCCCCTTCAAGAATGTCCATGAAAATAAATTAGAAATATCAAAAATACATACAGATTGAGCTTCTTCTAAAAGAGTCAATGGACGATTTGGCGGAAACGTTGATATTGCACCGGTATACCTAATTCTTTGGCTACTTCCTCCTGAAACACTTGAATAGAATAAGATTTGTGCAAACTATAAAATTAAAAATCTAGAATAAAGTTAGTCAGTAATAATACCTTGAAAACAGAAAAAGATATCTGTTTTTGAATGCGGAAACTACCAACTTTATCAACATCTATACACACATCTAAAAAACTTCATAGACAAAATACGTGTTAACTAGGATCACTAATTTATATTATTACAAAAACAATTAAAATAAAAGGTTTGAACTTCCCATTTTTACTAAAACAAAATATTTAAACTATTTGACCCATTTGAGATCAAACAAGACCAAATCAAGCCATTAATAAATGAATAAGTTGTAACTGCCACTTGTATAACAAACCGTATCAGCAAATTGAAGATCTTACTCTCAGGTGCTCTGTCACATTCTTCTGTAACATCCCGTTTTGTGAATGAAAATAAAATATTTGAACTCATGTATTGTTAAATGAGTAAGTTACGGGTCAACAATCAATAATACGTGTGACGTCTAGATAAATATTTAAGTTAGTTTAAAATAATAATAATAATAATTAATAATAGAATACTTGTAGCGACTCGTAACTAATTTATGATATATGTTTAATTACACGGTATAAGATTTACTTATATGAGTTTGTTTGAATTGTGTGGAGATGAAACGTGTTCAATTGAATGTGATTTGAGTTTGTTTATTATGATAAACATAATTATGGGGGAAATGATTTATATGCTTACAGGTTCAAGTACGTGTATTTATAGTTTAAAATGGAGTAAAATATATGTGAGGATTTTAGATGTTGAAATCCCAAAGGGTTCGGGTGTTGAATTCCACATATATAAAAAGGATATATATAAGGATTTCGAGCGTTGAAATTCCAAAGGGTTCAAGTGTTGAACTCCACATATATAAAGAGAAGAGTTATTAATTCTCAACGGTTAAAAATAAACCATAAAGAATTCGGGTGTTGAATTTCAAAAAAATAAAAAGGATTAAATAAATAAAGATTTTAGATATTAAATTCCTACAAAAAAATATGTTTTTGAGATAAGGAGGTGTATTTACTTAGCAAAAGTTAATGAAAAATATGTTTTAAATGTTTTTCAAAAAAAACACCTATAGATGGTTGAAGTTCTCTGGACGTGACTAGACTGGAGCCATACTCTCGTTTATTATTTTAAATAATAAGTCTAATAGAAATAATTGTAAAACAAGTATGTTTTCTAGTAAAATTTTTATACTTGGTAATTAATGACATGTCACTACAAGTGACAACTTTTGATGTGATCTGGAAGCAAAACTCTGATATAATTGATGAATATATATATATATAAACTGATGTGTTTCACCTTCTCATCCACATTAGAGATTATTCTCTTTTGATGTGTTTCACCTTCTCATCCACATTAGAGATTATTCTCTTTTGATGTGTTTCACCTTCTCATCCACATTAGAGATTATTCTCTTTGTCACTTTCGCGTATATACACAAGCATGTATGCATTTGAATACTTCGTAAACTTAAAATGGGGAGTTATTAAACCCAGGCTTTGCTAGAGGCAACTATTCGACAAGATTAAAAGTATGTCAGAAATAGTTTGGAAAACAAGAATAAAACTGTCATGGCTCCATCCTAAGTTTACTTAGCCTCTTTAATCCAGAACTTAAAAAAAATTAGGTTGCTACTTTAACAAGTCAATAAAAAAATCTACGCACACATCAGCTTGAACTTTTATAAGGAATCCTCAACTTAAGTTTCTGTCAAAGATGTCACGCATCAAATTTAAAATTAACAAAATAAAATATTAAAATGAAATCTTTCACAACACAAAATACAAGATGTTCGGCGAAATTTAACTTTGAAATAGAATTCAATTAAATATATTTTTTGACTGAAAGCCACATCAGCAAACCAATAATTTGTCCAATTACCTCTTCCTCGCCCCATATTGCTCATCTAAAGCTCTCTCATGTCTTCTTTAGTTACACGTTCATCATCAAATTTCAGCCCACAACAAACTAACTTCAGCGAAGAATTCCAAAGCATTTAATGATTTGGAAGTGACTTGCATAACAAAACGTTTTTGCAAATCTAAATAGTAGAAGTAGAATTTTCAACCAATTTGTATGAAAACAGGTCAATTTAAGTTTGTATTTGTTTAATAACGGGTCAATTATTAGTATTTAATATTATTATTAACAATATAGAGAAATGGAAAAGTAAGTATCATAAATTCTATAATTGTTTCACACTTATTTTAGTTTTTTTTATAAATAGATGGATAGAATAGAAACCATTAATTAAACGAATTATATTTAGTAATAAACATAAAAAGTTACAGTATAATATTTTAATATAAAATATAATTAGAGCTATATATATTTAATAGTTCAATAAATAAAACATTTATACTAATTTTAACTCTCTTATCTAAATAATTTCACTTTTAAACAATCATTTTAAGATTTTTTATAAATATTATTTTAATAATTTTTTTAAAAACTCTTGTTTGTAATGATTCTAGTTGTTTTAATAAGACAGTTTTAAAAAATTCCACTTGTTTTATAATGCTTTTTAAAGCAAAATGATTTAAAATAATTTATTTAAAAATGTTGAGTGTTTTAGAAAATTTTATATTATATAAAATTTTATTTATTAAAATATGTGATTTCTAACTTTCTTAATAAAATCTATTATAAAAACATAGTTTGATTTTTAAAAAAAGATGAGAGAGAGAAATATAATAATTAATAACATTTACTTTTAATAATAGAGAGAAATTTGTATGAGTATTTAAATTATTATAATATTCTTTTAATGGGAAAATTGATGTGTGAATGTTTAGAAGAATGACAATCGGCAAAAAATAAGATAAGAGAATGACAAATGACAAAGAAAAACCTTGTTTCATTAGATAATATTATATATCCATATATGGTTCACATAACTCAAATTACGAAATTGTCCGACTCTAATTTGTAAATTGAAGAATTATGTATATCAAGACAAAACATTTCCTGATCACATAAGTGCGTCATTTTAAACAGCCTTGTAATTTTCAAATGACTTGTTTAGATGGCATGTACCTATGAGAATTTGCCTTATTTTGTTAGAAATTTTTTTTGGTTATTGTTTTTTTTGCTTCGAAACTTGGTAGACATACATCCATATGTGTTGGTTTAATATATGTTAAATTTTTTCGGTAGCTATTGTTGGTTGGAATGAAACTGTGATTTATAAATATGATAGTGATATAAGATTAGCTATGATTGGTTGGTTAATTGTCTTGACAAGAGAACTTCTGCTTGAAAGTTGGTTTAATACAAGAGAACTATTCGCATTAGTTAGTGCTTCATTGATTGTAAAAAAAATTTGATTTATGAGAAACATGTAAAAAGTGTACGAAAAGTGTACGAAAATTGTAGAAAGTAATTCCGTCTTTCCTTGAACTCTATAAAAAACTAGAGCTAAGTAAAACACCAGATAAGACTTTTATAATTCAGATGGCAATTGACTTATGATTGGTAGTTGGTTCAGTTTAATATTTGTTTTAGAAATAGGTGATGACATGAATCTTGAGCTCCATGATTGTGTAATTGATATTAAAATTAAGCTAAAGAAATTAACCAATGTGATACCCTAATCAACTTAACCTACAATACATGTTTTAGGTAAGGATCGGGATGAGCATATTCATTGCACGCATCTAGCTTATATTTGAAATTGAAAATTTGTTTGAAACATTTGACCTGATAGAATGACCTTTAGTTAAGGATTGTTATTCTTTGGTATATATGAAATATAAGATGTTTAATGATTGATGATAAAAAAAAATAAAAACCTAATCTTCACTTCTACAATGTGTTGAATATTCCAAACCCGAAGTGAATCCAACAAACATAAACCTTGCGAACAAGAGAATAGAACCTTTTTGAATCGTGAAACAAAAACAAAAGCTCACAAACAAGATGATACCTTGAATAAATCTTAAATCGTGACAAACACTATCAAATTAAACCAGTCAAAGTCAAAGGATACTCATAATATTTTATCGGATTAGAGAGAACAAAATTTTTCTATTTCTGTCGAGAAATCTGAACCACCCGTGTTCTTTAATTGTGACCAAAACCTCTTGTGCTTTCAAAGCCCAAAACTGTTTTTAAACCTTCCCCAATGTTTATAATCGGATTAAATTGGTTATGGGCTGGAACCATTTATTTTGATTAAATATAGAGAATGGCCGAATCCAAAACATTGAGATTAAATATATGCAGCCCATTTTATTATAATAAAATTAACAAGTCATCAAACAAGATTTATATATTTAAATTAAATCTTAAACTGTTTAATCATAACATATTATTAGATTAAATGAGTTTGACTCCCTTATCACCTAACTCGTTTCATATATATAATATTCGTTAGATCATCAAGTTAACCTAATACCATTAAATTATCTTGATAACATTACAATTACCAACTCAATGATCTATAGATTCATTGTTGGGTTTGTGACAAGTTATCAAAGTTTGTTTAACCATTTAAATAAAAACACAGCGGATATATGAACATATATATTATGTTTAGGTTTTGAAAATTACCCATTTTAATAATCAAGATAACAAACCCAAGAACAAGGATTATGAATATGTGAAAACAAATATTATCAAACATAAACAACCATAGGGTGTTCTTAGAATACAATCTTTCTAAGAACAAGAAGATGAGATGGATGTAAGATGAAGGAAATGATGTTATTGAATGAAAGCCTCCAAAGAAGAAGACCTCAAGCTTGTATACCCACAAGTTCTTGCCAAACACCTTACTTGTTAGGAAGTTAAACATCAAATCTCTTCTTCTTTTAACAAACCTGAAAATCAGCCAACTTGAACTCGAAATGCAGCCAAGAAAAACAAAATTTTCAACCAAGAGAAAGAGGAATAGAGAGTTTTTGCATGTGTGTGAGAGAGTGTTAGGATGAAGTGCAAGAGTGTTAAAGTCTTGTATTAAAACAAGACAAAAGGAATCCCAAGAATAAAACACAAAGGGTGACCAAAATTTTTGAGTGGGAACCCATTTCAAAAATGGTTAACTCTTAATTAGTAAGGGATCATTGGAATAAAATAAATTCAAAGTTAGGATGATCGTAAACATTTCTTGAGTTGCGATTAATCCCGACCAATAAATGAAAGTTGGGATTGTTGAAATCCAGTAACCCATAAATTAAATTTCTTTCGAGTATAATGAAGTTCAAATCTTTTAAGTTAGCTTTTCATAATTATGTTTATTCATCCTAAATATTTGATAGAGTAAATTACTTCTTTAATCCCGTGGTTTGACTAAAATTATGATTTCAGTCCAATAGTTTATTAATTATGCTGACAGTCCAATAGCTTTAGAGTTTGTTTTAATTTCAATCCACACCACTAACACCATTAGAAATTTCTATTAAATTAATTTTGGGTTATTGGATTTTAATAATTCCAAGTTTCATTTATTAGCCAGGATTAATCCAAACTCAATAAATGTTTATAGATTCTCCTAACTTTGAGTATATTTTTCTCCAATGATCTCTTACTAACTAAGAGTTAACCACGTTAGTTTTTGATAACACGAACTATTTTTGTGGCCAAAACGCTAAACAGAAAGCTGAAATCTATCATCAGTTGCGCCAATTTGAAACTTACGTACCCAAAAACCCATCAATCTCCTCTTCATATTTGAACCACCGAACACGTTGGAGGTAGATTTCAGGTGATGATGAATGCTAGACAATGGAAAACAGACTTAATTGAGACTAGGCAGTGCTGAAGTTGAAAAATGGCTCAAAGTTGATCTCATTTCATCAAAAAGACTAACAGATGTCAATTCTCAGTTAGTAAGAGATCATTAGAGGAAAATAAGTTCAAAGTTAGGAGTGACTATAAATATTTTTAGAGTTGAAATTAATCTTGGTCATTAAATTAAAATTTGGCTTATCAAAATCCAATAACCCTACTAATAAATCAAAATGTTTAAAAGTCACATGACATGATTCTACACTATCCATTTAGGCTCCACCTAAGATTTGAACACGTGTCGTTATTAAAATCAAAGTTAACCATTTAATGATAGATTAAATGCTAATGATTATTTATACTTTCTAAAATTTAAAAGATATTTCTTGATATATTAAAAGCATGTTTCTCTTTATTAAAAAAAATATTTTTTTTATTTTTTTATGGAGTATGAAGCTTTTTAATACAAAAAACTTTCAAAAATGACATTGTTTAAATAATTATTTTTTACAAAAATATAAACACAAGTTTGAAATTTTTTTGTTATTTATTATCTAAAGTAGCTAATTATAAGTAATTTCTATCATATTTTAATTTAAATTATTTTAAAATTTTCAACTATTAAAAAATAACTATTAATTTAATATCATCATTTAACCAGTGTATTACATGGTTTTTTAAACTATTATGTATATATATGATGGGATAGATTTTTAGTAAGGGTAATTTTATAGTAATATGATCTGAAAAGTCATTGTTTAAATCATAAAACAAACTTATGTAAATATAAAGTGAAGACATGTGTTCTTTTTATAAGAAATCTTACTATTCTAATAAAAGGGTAAATGGGGTGCCACATGTCAGCACCACAATTATTCTCATCAATTTTTTCCTATCTTTCTCTCCTATTAAATAATTACCTTAATTACTAATAAAAGTATTTTAATACATTTTAATTTTAATATATAATAAATTAAGAAAGAAATTTATTTATTAAGGTTATTTCTAAATAAATTGATATTTTAAATAAGTCAATTTAAAAAAATAATAATAATCAAATTTGGGAGTTGTAATAAGAATTTTTTTTTAAAAATATTATTTTTATACGGTTTGTTTTAAAATTAAAATGTTTATTTTTTAAAAAAAATTAAAAAGTTGATATCATTGTTTTATTATTTATAGTCATTTCTGATACGTAATATCAGTCATATCATATCTTAAAATATCATTTTATAATTAATAAATTTATTATATCAATATTTTATTTATTCAACCTGTGTAATACACGGGTTTACTAAAGCTAGTAGTTGAATATTTTAACAATATCTAGGGCTTTTGGTAAAATAATTTTCATGAACTCTAATTAGTTTGAAATATGCACAAGGTGCAAAAAGTATCTTGTATCATACATTCACTAACCTCGATGATGGTTAAGAATACTAGTGAATGCAACCCAAAACTAAGCATAATTTGCAAGCATTATACTCATGACTATGACTGGTTATGACATTTACAGTCCATTTCGTTTTGACTGAAATCACATTTGCATACAACAATGGGTGAATTCATTATATCATGATTCCATGGAGTCCATATTGCTCACATGATTTCAGATACGTTTTCACTCGAAATTAATCAATTGACACAATCAAATGAGTGATAACGTATGAATGATCATCACAATAATTATAACTGAATCAATTGAAACTTGTAACCATGAAGTCCTTATCAATTTGAACTGAAACCCCCGATTTAAAACATTAATTTGTCAACTATGAAACAACTATATTTGACCCTATATAACAGAGAGAAACATTTCTAATCGACTCTCCCAAATTCTCTAACACCCAATTATTTCCGAAACACGCATAAACAAGCATCCAATCAGCTAATCGGATGCACAAACATACACTTTTAAGCACTGGGAATCAAAGCCCCATGTTTGATTTGGTTATCAATCAATAATTGATGCTAAATATGAATCAATTTCAATATGGGGTTCATAAGGATTTAAGGGAAACTATGTAATGTTGTTCTTAGGCTTTGCAAACCGATACCAAACTAGATTTGGGTTTTAGCCCACTGGTTTAAACCCACACCCTTTTAAACACGAGACCTAGGTTTGAACATGGGCACCCCCTACTATTTCTTTTTTTTTCTAGAAAAATAAAATATTTAAATTGTTAAATTGATACAAAAATAATTTTTTATATAAAAATTATTCCTGAATTTTTATTTAAATTTCTTAAGAAAAGTAATTCTAAACAATATCAATCTTTTATTTTTCCTTATAATTTTCTAAAGGTTTTAATCTTATAAAACCTATTTAAAAATCTATGAATTGAACCTAAAATATTTCAACGTATTTCGAAATCATTTTACCAATTAACTATTATATTGAAGCCATTAAATAATTAATTATTATATATAATTATTTTATTTTCAACACTTAGGTATTCATTCAAATACTATACATCACATGTTTTTTTTATCTAACAATTATATTTCACTAGTTATTTATCATTATTTACAATGTTAATCATTTAATCAATTTATTCTATTCAATTTAAACAAGCTACATTATTTAAAATTTTTTATTAATAACCCAAATACATTGTCTTTTTTAGTTATTTTTTACGAACACCCGATATAATTTTCTTAAAAACGGGATAGTTATAAAAAATCGTATTGTTTTTAATAATTACGATTGTAATTTGATGTATTAGGTATGTTTGATGAATATAAAAGAAACTTTTTCTTTTTTCATTTGCTATTTATCTTTTATAATAAAATATAATTATTTTTTTAAAAATAATTTAAATGTAATCATAAACATATTTATTTAATAAAAAGTTAGGTTGGTCAGGTTGGTTGTGAATGGGTATAAAAAAATAAAATTAAGTTGGGTTGTTTAGATGAAAAAAAGAAATATTAATTTTTAGTGAAAGGTTGGGTTGAGTTGAACCAATATAATAGGTAGGTAGTCTTATCCAGTGTTAGAACAAAAAACAAAAATTCAGATATTTATAAAGGAGAATTTGTATAATTTACTCTTTATTATATATTGTGTCGGGTTGAACCACTAGCTACAACAACGCACCGAGACTAGCTAGAACGGTACATCTAATGTAAGGCCTCGTTCCCGGGACGCTTACAGCTGGTAAATCATTGCACATAAAACATATATTTTCATCATATTACCTAAAATGTTGTAGCGGAAACATTTAAACAAAACATTCCATTTCAATATAATAACATTTGCAAAATAATACAAACCGTTCATTACACAATATCATTTTACATTTCATTACAAAAGCATTATAACAATGGATGTCATCCCAAAAGAACTGAGTAGTCACCCCGTGCCATCCTCAGCAACATACCTGCCAACTGGAAACACATCAAGTCAGCGTTGCTGAGTAAGTTCTAGTTTTAAAGAAAACATACTTTACTTCCTTATAAAACCATTCGTTAATTTCATACGCGATCACACAACATACATACACAAAGATAATATAATTATTATCTTCTTTACATTCGTTACATCTTCCATTCATTAATCATCTCATGCTACTTCATCCTTTGCATCATTCGTTCATAACATCATTTCTTCCGTTCATCCATTTCATACATATTGCATTTTTCGCACAAATCGCACCCTTGCATCATCGTACCCGAAGTACATATCGCACAAATCGCACACATGAGGTAGCCAAAATCACACGCTACATAGCACACAGTAAATACCACATCGCACATATCGGAGCAGTTACCAAAACTAAACTCCCACTGTGTCTATAGTCCCTCATGATATCCATCGTACATATCGCACAAGTCGCACCAACGGAGTGGTCACCAAGACCGACTCCCCCTGTGTGTGTGAGAACTCTTGGGGTTTAGCCAGAATCACACACCATCTCATGGGTTAGCCAAAATCGCACGCTACATAACACACAGCAAATACCACATCGCACGTATCGGAGCAGTTACCAAAACTGAACCCCCTACTGTGTGTATGAACCCACATGAGGTAGCCAAAATCGCACGCTACATAGCACACAGTAAATACCACATCGCACATATCGGAGCAGTTA
>BJCM01065486.1:0-22500 GCA_018326385.1 Flaveria bidentis | reverse complement strand
AACTCAAGAATTTGTATGTTTTGTTATGTGATTTTCATGAACTAGAAGAAGAAGAATTCGAAAAGAAGTGACCAACATGCCTAATGCCATTCGATTTTGGAGGGAAAAACCGAAAAAACTACCATTTGGCAGTTTAATTAGTTTCTATTATTATTTTAAATAAACATTACAAAATACGTATTTTCCACTCGAATTTCACATGTGAAATTATGGTAAATTGATTCGAAACACATTTTTTAATGAAGCCATTTTTATCAATGGTTTACATCCAGGAGGTAAACCAACCAACTTCCAAGTATTATTTTGCATAATGGAATCCATATTATCTTCGATTGCTTTCTTCCAAAATGCAACATCTCTAGAAGCCATAGTTTTACTGTAAGTCTTTAGATCCTCCTCAATATTAAAACAATATTGATATTGAAATCTAATCCCATTCCTGGATCCTTCAACTAAATAAAGTTGAAAATTATTACCAAAAGACTTGGCTTTTCTTGCTCTTGTACTTTTCCTTGGTTCGGTTCTAGTAGAAGGTACATCTTTGCTATTAATCGAATTACTACCAAATGTATTGTCAGTTTGAGAAACGTTAGAAATCACATCCTTTGGTCTAGGAATAGAAGTAAATATTTCTTCATCAAATATTACATCTCTTGACTCTATGATCGAGTTTACAGATATATAATCATTAGGTTCTAAGACAGAGAGCCTATAAGCCTTGGAATGCTAACCATATCCAATAAAGATACAATCTATACCTCTTTCACCTAAAGTTTTCCTTTTCGGTTCGGTAAGCCTCACAACGGCTCTACATCCCCAAACTTTAATAAAATTCAAGTTTGGGGGCTTTTTGTGCAAAAATTCATATGGGGTAGTCTTATTCTTTTTATTAGAAATTCTATTCAATAGATAACACGCTGTTAATATTGCCTCGCCCCAAAATCTTTTACTTAAACCCGAATAGGACAACATAGAATTAACCATTTCTTTCAAGGTTTTATTATTTTGTTCTGCTACACCATTTTGTTGTGGTGTATAAGGAGTTGTAGTTTGATGTATTATACCAATGGATTGGAAATACATCGGATCATAATACTCACCTCCTCTATCAGTTCGGAGAGTATTAACAACCCATTTTGATGAAGCTCTACCTCTTGTTTATAAATTTTAAATTTATCAAGAGCTTCATCCTCAGCATGCAATAAATAAATATAACAATATCTAGATGCATCGTTAATAAATGTAATAACGTACTTTTTATTACCTAATGATGGTGTAGCATGCAAATCACATAAATCACTATGTATGAGGTCTAAAACTGTACTTTCTCTAATAACATATTTAAAAGGTTGTCTAGTTATCTTAGTCAACATACGTGTCTTGCGTTTTTCCTTATTTATATCGAAAGCAGGGATTAAACTCATTTTAAACATATCTTTTAGCCTTTTATATATGAACATGTCCTAGTCTAGCATGTCATAATTCCAATTTGTTTATATTATTACTAGAACGAGTTGAAGCCATACACACAGAATCATTACCAAAATAAATATTTAAATTCAACATAAACATACCATTACATAGATAACCAAATCCAACAAAAGTACCATGTCTTGACAAGATATACTTGTCACTTTCTAATATTATTTTGCAACCACAATTATTTAATACAATACTAGACAACAGATTCTTTCGAATCCTTGGTACATATAATATTTTATTTAATACTAAACATTTTCCAGAAGTAAACACAAGCTTTACATTTCCTAATCCCTTGATTGGTTCGGTTGCAATATTGCCCATTTTTAATAATGATCCATCTTCAATTCGTTGAAAGTCCTTGAACCAATGAAGATCTTTACACACATGACTAGTTGCTCCCAAATCAACCCACCAAGCAACATCATCATCCTGCACATAAAATGATTCAGAAATGTGATAGATAATTCTCACCCGAATTATAATTTGGAACTAAAATTTGACCTTGTTGTTTCCCGGATCCTTAGATCCACTTGGACCAACATCATTCTTGCCTTTACCATCCCGACAATCCTTTTTGAAATCACCAGGTTTGCCACACTTCCAACATGCTAACTTTGGCTTCTTATTGGGGCCTTTGTTGTTGTTACCTTTAAACTTGTGTTTGCCTTTAAACTTGTTGGCATTCTTTAATGATTCACCTTCTTCCACCATGTTCACTTGTGAACGTCCATCCATGTTTTTGTCCTTAACTTTTACTACTAGAAAATATACATTTAATGACACGTGATTTATGACACGCGATGCTTTAATGACACGCAAAACTGTGTGTCATAAAAATATTGTCATCTCTACTAAAAACTGAATGAATCATGACACGCATTCTTGCGTGTCATCATTTTATTGTCGTAAACAATAGAAAAAACACGGGCAATGCTTTTATTTAAACGTCTGTCATCTTATCTTGTCCTCTTTTAATTTTTGAAACCCTAGCTCCCTTAATATATCTCTGCGTGGAACAACTCTTCCATGGATTAACACCCCACCACTGCTTTCTTCTTGACCTAGCTACCACCGAACCACCACTGCGCCTCCCCCCATATTTGACCACCTACAACCACCAGCCTCTCCACACCCTTCCTCATTTAGATTCGACCACCACCACCACTTGAAGCCTCAATACCATGTTTGAATCCCTCGCAAGACCATATTTAACCTGCACCACCACATTCGACCACCACCACCACATTTAAAATCCCAAACCCCCGAACCATAATCAAACCCTAAAATCCTTAACAACGGTATGAAAGGGCGATGGATCGACACCTGAAAAACATTGTGAAAGGTTAGAATGATTTCTTGCTTTAATTTGATTTATATATTTCATGATATTACTGTTTGCTATTACAGATTGTTGTATGATGCTAAAACAAAAACAGGAACAACAACACCAGTTGGTGCAAGAACAGTTCGTGTTATTTGTCCCCTTTATTAATATTAAAGTACACTATTTTTACCATTTTGTGTGATTAATTTGAATATAGAAAACAAGAAAATTTTTTATCATGCTTGCAACTTAATGGTATATATTGGTATGATTTTCCATACTCTTTTTTGTCTTGAATTGGGTCAACCCAATTATAATGTATACCTACAAGTCTACTGTATATTACTATTTGAAGAAAGGAATATTAATATTAAATGAATAAAATTAAGATGAAGTCATGTTGAATCTTAGGATTTGTGTTTAGAACCAACAAAGATCTGCGCAAATTAATAGTGAGTAAGTTGAAAACTGAATTATAAACTAATTTTCTAAGAAATGTCATAAGTGTTGGATCAAGAAGAAGGCTGGTGTAACCAAAACCAAATCACTTAGACAAATTTTGGTGCAACCTACAAAGGCTTCCGAAGCTAAGTGTGGAACTTCCGAAGGAAGTAGAGTTCTTCCGAAGACAAAGTGAAAAATCAACTTCCGAAGACAAACTCCACTTCCGAAATCAAAGTACTCACTTCCGAAGATCATGTTTAAGAAGAAAAGATCAGAAGACAACTTCCAAAGTATGAAGAAAAGAAGAAGTCCTCAAGCCTCGAAAGAAGTAGCCTCCTCCGAAGTATAAGTGGCTTCGGAAGAACTTGTTCTTCCGAAGCCAACTACCCTTCGGAAGACACTGCTATGAATTAGTGTACATAAGTATGGTGTTTTTGACACTCCGTTGCAGACCTTTGACATGTTGCATGACACTTTCTCAAAAGCCATGCAGTTGACCATACTTTATTCCACTGCTTACCTTTAGTAGATAGCAAAGTTACCACCTTTAATTGGTGATAAAAGGTAAGTCATGGACATGTCATGACTACCTTATCTTAGATAAAACATTATCTAAGATACCCTAAACTATAGCTATGTAGTATTTGCTTTAGTTAGAGGATTCCAGCTGGTATCAAAGTATATCAGGTTGTAGGTATGATTATATATAGTTTCTCATTGTAACTCATGTGATATGCTTGTAAGAGTCTTGTAACAATTTGAGTTGAGAAGCATTATATGCGACTACCTTAAAAATTATCTTTCTGTGTTCATTGTTACTTATTATATTATTATCAACTCTTAGAGACTTTGCTTCATCCGAGTGTAGTTTAAGTGAGTTTGAGAGAAAAACCAAGTGTTTAGTGACATAAACCAATCCTGCACCAGGCCACAAGCCCTCAGGATGAGTCCCAATACTCTCTTGAGAAACCAAAAAGGGACAACCCCACCAAAGGCTCAATGGCAATAGACATTGACCAATGTCTCGGGTCGGTAGGCTTCACTTCCCTATCCTTTACTGACCTTTTAATCAGAATTGATGAGGAGATTACGACTATTCATGGCAATAAAGTTGATCCATAACACCCACTATCAGATCAATAGAGCCTAGGGGGACCTCTAGCACACATCAGTTAAAACCAACTGAGGTGAGTCCCATGGATGTGGAGGGAACTCATGTAGATTAAGTTGCCACTATTGAAGGAAACTTATTGGATCCTTAGGCCAGTGGTACCATCTCTGAGACTGAATATACGACAACCGGGTCTTTTGATGACTCTGAAAGAGACATCCTCAGTCACGGGAAACCAGAGTGCCAATAAACCACATCTGGTGGTGAGGGTAAACATACAAGGTAAGTTACCCTATCTCCCTGTGATTCTTCAAAAGAATATGAGGATAGTATGGAACTCACCATTCAAGACCTATTTTCTAAAGTCTCAAAACTTAAATCAAAGGTTAAGACTTTAGAGGATAGGTCTACCATTCAGCAACTTGAGATTGAAAATCTCAAGGCTCAACTAGCTGAGAAACAGACTGAGAGATTTGTCAGGCACGTACCCATTCAGCTCTCATTGACCTCTTCTTCTAGCTCATCTAGCTTTCAAGATGATGCTACCAAAAAGGGGGAGATGTTCAGAGACAAACATCAGAGGAACCAAAGAGCCAAGCTTTAATTTCTCTATCTGCTAGATACCCAGCTCCTACAACAATAGTCTTTCCTGAGCCTCCTCAAGTTGTCAAGCAAATGGACCCAAGGTTGCTTAGAGATCTCAGCAGGATCTTCTCCAAGTTTCTATTAAGATCTTATTTAGATCAGCCTAGCCTTGACACGGCTATGATATGCTTTGGGGCTGAAGAGCTTCAGAGGCTAAGTGCACCTTCTACCACTGTGGAAAAATTTGATCAACCTAAGACCCAAATAGAACATGAGATTTATTTCGATGGGAAAATAAGACTGATGGCCCAGCAACTAAAATAGTTGGGACAGATAGTGCATTCCCTCAGACTTTCCGAAGCTAAAGTCAAAGCCTCGGAAGAACAATTTCAATCTTCCGAAGGTGAGATGGAAGTTGCGGAAAGCCTATTCTCCTTGTCCGAGGATCTAATGATCACAGATGTAACTCTAGAGTTGGCATCTGAGGTGAATAGTGAGAACTTTCTCAACCGACCCCTAGCTCAAACAACTTCATTATCTTCATCCACCATATCTCAACCTGAACCCAATATCTAAGAACCACCAAAGTCTAACACTTCCGAAGATGTTAAAGGCAAGAAAAATATGACTGCGGAAGAGCTTCAAGAGGAGGAGAGAATTGAGAAACTTAAAAGAAAAGGTAGACTCCCAACTGGGAAGTTGCTAGCTGCCAGCTCCAAAGTAGCTGCAGCCAACCAGGAGGCAGTTAACAACAAGAAAATGGTGGAGATCATTGACAGGCTCATCAAGCTTGGAGTTGTCACTGAAGATATACTCCTGCTACCACAAGAGGAGTTAGTAGAGCTAGAAAAGGCAACCATGCTGCATATTGAAAGAAAGGAGGAAACAACAAGGTTGGCCTTAAAGGAGGAAAGAAAAAAGAAGAAAAGGGAAGCTGATCTGCAGCTTAGGAGGGAAAGGATAACTTTCCTAACCTCTAGAGGATTCTCTCTTCAAGAACTATCTCCACACAACTGTAGATACATCATGTTCCTAGTTTATGAGCTTAATGTAAAAGTCTTTCATGTATTACACATATGTAATGAATTTATTCGATGATATATAATATCTGGTTGTTGCTTATTGATGTTTATCTATTTCATATTATTATTGTGTTGAATATAATTCATATGTATGAACTTAGTATATAGGTTTGAAGTTATTGTACATAGTTCTTAGTCAATAATAATTGAGAAATATGTTCAACTTAGTCGGATGAGTCTTCATGCGAACGGACCATACTAATGGACCATACGCATTAATACATCATTCTTATGGACCAGTCGCACGACTAAACCAGGAGACTGGATCAGTCGTATGAATGAGACATAAGATTGACTCAATCGCACGACTGAACCTTCAGTCATGCGTATGACACAATCGCAATATTCAATCGCATGACTGAACCATGCTAATGGTTCAGTCGTACGAATGGAAAGTACAAACCTATAAATACCACTTAATTCGTGGAAAAACATAAGAATTCAGAACAATTCGATATCCATAAATCCTAGTCATACAGAGCACCCAATCCAACTTCATAGTTTGTTCTTGATTGATCCCTACTCGTTCTTAACATTTAGTTTATTCTTATATCAATCGGGTAAAAGTTCTCATTGATTGGATCGCCAATCAAATAGGATTCCGCACTATTTGATCTGGTTTCACGCATTATCAGTTAGTATTCCGTACCTACGCGGTCCTAACAACTGGTATCAAAGCTTTAGCTCTTGATTTGCGTGTTATTCAATTAGTTTTGGTGTTAAACTTAACGTTTTCATTCAAAAGAGTCATTCTTTTCAGTCAAATAGTGTTTTTGATGTTTTCTGGCATTAAAGTTTTGATTTTTCACTATACGGCAGATTAGGGTTCTTGGAAAAATTGTTTTTTTGTGTCAAAGTGTCAAAATCTTCGATTTTGCCAAAACAGTAGCCTTCAGTCGCACGAATAGCTCATTCGTACGATTGAACTCATTCGCACACTCCATTCGCACGACTGAACTCAGTCGCACTCTTCATTCGCACGACTGTATAGCTCCAGTTGTTTGAGTCCATTCGTCTTGTTCATACGCATGTCTGAATCCAATCGCACGATTGAATTCATCCGCACTCATCATTCGCACGAGTGAACCATACGCATAGTCCATTTGTACGATTGAAATTGTCATGTTCTCCAAGTGCCAAGTTTATACAAATGGAAGATCAGTTTGCTGCATTTACTGCAAGGAAGGACTCTCGCATCCAGAACCTTCTACTTCTGGAAAATGTGATTGGAAATCACAATAAACCGCTGAAGCTTATTACGTTAGATGATTGTCCACAATGGAAACAACGGTTCAAGATTTACTTAAATGGAGTTGATCTTAATCTTTGGACATCCATCGAGACCGGTTACACGGTGCCAGACAGTGATAATGGAGTCAAGCTAACTTTAGGTGGAATGAATGAAACACAAAAGATACTCTTCAATGTTGAGAAGAACATTTATGCTCTTTTGACTCAGTCAATACCGAAAGACATCTTTCATCACTTTTCTGAGACAAACAGGCCTAAAAGCTATGGGAGGCTTTAGAGAAGAGATGTGATGGTAATGCAACGTTAAAGGCGCTGAAGGCTAAGGTTCTCAAAAAGGAGTTTGATCATTTCTCCTCAATTGGGAATGAGAGCCTGGATGACATAATTGACAGGTTCTATCATCTAATGAATGAGCTGTACACTCATGGTGTAAACACATCAATGGAAGATAAAGTTTTAAGTTTTGTTGATGGGTTACCTGATAAATGGGATTCATTTGTGTCCACTCTCAGACAGAATGACATTCTCGGAACAATGGACATAAATGACTTCATCTTGAAGTTAAGAGAGGAAGAACTGAGGATGAAGTACAAGTCAAAGAAAGGATCCTACGTTCAGATCCTTCTTTCTACAACTCAGTTTCGTCTCTAGCTGTTTTAGGAGCACCTCTACAAACAACTTTTGTGTCTAGTTCTTCTGCTACCGCCCAATCCACCGCTTCAAGACCAGAAACATCAGGGTCATCATCTACCCAATATATAATGCCTCAAGCCAATACTACAAAGTTAAAGACCGAGAAGCTCGGTAATATCATAATGGAAGTTGCAAAGGAGCACATGGATCTTCTAGCAGCTGTTGTCCAATCCTATGATGGTTTAGTCGCCGGGAGATTGGAAATTGTCATCTTGCAGATGTAGACTATGAGCAAATTGATGAGAATGAGCTAGAAATAATGGATATCATGTGGGCCTTGGCAAGTGCAGTCAGAAGAGCTAAAAAGTATGTCAAGAAGACGGGACAAAACCTAATAGCCACTAAGGACACGACGTTTGGTTTTGACAAAACCAAAGTAACATGCTTTAACTGTGGTGATAAGGGGCACTTTAAATGTGAATGTTTAAAGCCCAAGAAAATAGGTAGTGGAAATCCATTTCCCACACTCAACCATTAAGACAAGGATATGATTAGAACTGCCTCTTCAAGCAAAGAGACAAAGGCTCTCACAGCTCAAGGTGATGAAAGACAAGACTGGTCCTTCAGATTTATTTCTCCTGGGGAATCAAATATTGCCTTTGTTGAAGCAGTAGATGATGGGTCTACTAGTGAAGGTGAGAGTGCAGCTGAGCAAGCGATGTCAGATATTGAAGAAGCTGCGAACGTGGTAAATCGCCTGGTTAAAGAAGAGATTAGAGCAACAAGTTCAGAATCACCAGCCACCAAAGGAGCTAATTCTGCTTTTGATGGTTGATTCAACCGATTCGTCACAGGTAAGTTCTCTAGACCAGTTATTTGATAAACATGCTTGTCATGAATGTGATAAATTTAGAGAAAGCATTAACTTGAAATTTTCTAGGTTATTAGAACACAATGATAACTTAGTAAATGATTTACAACTTTGCACTGAAGCTAATCGTATATTAAAACAAAATGAGTACAGTTTTAAAGAAAAGATAAAACTTTTGGGGAAACAACTAAGGGAAACCGAGGTTGTTGCCTTAAATCAATCAAATGATATAAAGTTTTATTTAAATTCTTTAGAAGAGACCAAAAAGGAAAAAGCAGTTTTGGAAGTCGATGTAAATACTTTAAAACAAAAACTGCATAGTTAGGATACTTCTTCTCACATAGTTTAAAACTTAGTGAAAGAACGAAACAATGAGGAAGGTCTGGGGTACAAAGTAGTTGCACCACCACATGAAATCCTTTTAAATAAAAAATGTAGACCTACGAATGACAATCCAGTAAAGCATCATGTGGTGTCCACTCCTCTGGTTAGTGATCACGATTCCACAGTCAAATCAGTACAGAAGATCACTAGACAGAAGGAGCCTACTTTGAAATCTAAAGGTAAAATACCGGTTGATGATTTGAATGATGAAATTAAAAGGGTTAATGTAAGGTTAGGGTCACAAACATCTATATCAGAACCCAAATTGACTAAACCAGTTAACAATAAACATGGTAATCATCAAAGTCCAAATAAAGTGCAAGTTAAAGATGTTCAAAACGTTAAAACAATTAATTTTGTTAATAAGAAAGCAACATCTAATAGAGAAATGACAAAATCCAAACAGACAAAGGTCACACCTTTACACAACTCAAACCCACATAAATATTTTCCTCAATATGTAGTAGGAAGATCTTGCTACAATTGTGGAAAACGAGGACATAGCTCTTTTAATTGTCCTTATTATCATACACCCAAAAAGAAAATTGAACTTTTTGATACAAAACAAAGCTTTTCAAAATCGTGATCTAATACTCCACCTAAGAGTATTAGTGAACCTAAAGTTCAAACAATAAGTCAATCGTCTGTTTATCACAAACAGGCCTTACACAAAACTGGCTTATGGAAAGAAAAATCAAGTATAGTGTTTGATAGTGAGGAGACTAAGAAGAAAGATATGCCCTCATCCTCTAAACGACAATGGGTTGAGTTTATGATGTTTGATTCCTCCGGGTCACCCAAGCCAGTTAAGGCTTGGGTCCCAAATCTGAACTAATAAGTTTATTTGAATGTACAGGGTGTCCCCTACAGTGCTATCACTAATACCTTGATTATTGATAGTGGGACGTCCAGAAACATGACAGGGAATTCGTCTCTCCTTTTTAATGTCAGAAAAATTAAAAAGGGAGATGTTTCATTTGCTGGGAATAAAGGAGGTTACATCACAACACAAGGCGAAGTAGGAAACGAGAAAGTTAAGTTTCATAAGGTCAACTACATTCAACAACTACAGAACAACTTACTTTCAATTTCCCAGATCTGTGATAAAGGATTTAAAGTTGTATTTGACAATAAGAAGTTCTACAAGTTGAAGAAGGACTATGTGATTGAGGAGGATAAAGTTCTTATGTCAGCTTCAAGATACAATGATTTGTATATCTTGGATCTATCAAAAGCCTCCACAACTTATCACACGGTTCAATGCTTCTTGTCAAAGGCAACTAAGAGAGACTCAATCTCCTGGCATAGGAGAATTGTAACACCCGGTTATTTTTCAAAGTCAAAGAAAGAAGAATAAAGTGAAGAAAAAGAAAGAAAAAAATATTTTACCCAAGTTAAGGGGTAAAAAGTGTCAACAAGACAAAACTTTGAAAAAGTTGGTGAATAAAGGTTATGGCCGCTCACTCTTGCACATCACCTTTCTACTTACGGATTCTAGAGAGATAAAGTGCAGAGTTTTCAGGTTTTGAAGAAGAACAAGCTGAAAATTTGAATTCAAGGTAAGAATTCATGGTTCTATGGTATTTTTAACCGGTTATGTCCTTGGGTGTATGCTTATGTGTGTTTGTTTATGTTCGTGTGTACGTTTTTAGTGGGTTTCTAGGCGGTTGAACTCATTGCAAATGAGTTTGGAAGAAGCCACTCAAGAGCTGCAAAGGTGAGTTGTAGAACCCCTCTTTTTATATGCTTTAACTGATTTTGGGGCAGGAAATGAATGGATGTATGTTTTTATAAAACTGGGTTTTATACCTGTATGTTTGAATGTGTGTATGGTGATGTTATGGTGTGATTCTGGACTGTGTTCGTGATTTGATGATGTTATGATTGTGTTTCTAAGTCTTAGAATGTAAGAGTTAAGCTTAGAACATGAAAGATGAAATTGGAGACTGAATCCGATGAAAAGTGTGCCATAGGCTGCTCATGCGCCCAAATAGTAGTTCACATGCCTAATTTTAGAGAAAACTTCTTAAGTGTTGGCAAATCAGATGAAAGTCAATGCGAATAAAAGTCAATGCAAATGAGCATTGACTAAGTATGGGAAATGCGGACAAACATTGACTAAGTATGGGAAATGCGGATGAACATTGACTAAGTATGGGAAATGCATATGAGTATTGAAGGAAATGCGGATGAGTATAGTCAATACGGAAGAACTATAACAAATGCGGATGAAATAGAAGAAATGCGGATGAACTATAACAAATACGGATTAACTAAGAAAAATGCGGATGAACTAAAGCAAATACGGATGAACTAAAAGAAATACAGATGAACTAAGAAAAATGCAGATGGACTAAGGCAAATGCGGATGAACACTTAGAATATTCCTGACTTTTTAGAGAAATGTATTATTTAGGCTTTGACTTGGGAGGTTCCCGGGGGCTATGTAAGTTGACTTTTAAGGTCATAGATGTTATGGTGGGCATGTTATGATGTATAATTGATGCTTATACATGATGGTATGTATGATGTATGTTATGTATGTATGATGCCCTATGTGATGATGTTGTATGTGTATGTTAATATTCCGGTTATGTATGTTTATCTTCCCGTGGCTTTACGTTGAATGTTAATGAATGAAATGAAAGTATTATGTAACATAAAGTGGAAGATAATGAAAAGTGGAAGATAATGAAAAGTGGAACGAAATGAAAGAATGCATGCATTAATGAATGAAAAAACAAAAGAAAGGCTTGCAAGCAAATGCATGGAGGTTCACACTCAATGAGGAGTGTAAGCTCAACCGTGTACGGGTTAGCTACCCCATGAGGATACACACTGGGGCTTAATCCATGTGATTAAGCAAATGTATGGAGGTTCACACCCAATGAAGGGTTGTCAGCTCAACTGTGTGCGGGTTAAATACCCCATGAGGATGCACATAGGGGTTCAATCTTTGTGATTGACCATATGTATGGGGTCTTTTTCGCTTAACCCTAGATGAATTGCTTGGTGCTATAGAGGGGGGTTAAGCACATGACAGGACCTAGATGGAAATTAAAGATAATAAATGTACGATACGAACGATGATGAAGATAATAAATATTATCTATGTGTACGTACAATGTGTGATCATATTTTAAAACCTGTTATGATTGAATGAAAGTAAAGAATGGTTTTAAACGAAAGATAGAGTATGTTTTATTATAAAATAGAACTCACTTAGCAACGCTGACTTTATATGCATTTTCTAGTTGGCAGGTGAGCATTGTTGAGGATGGCGTAGGGCAGCTACTTGGCTCTTTTTGGATGGCATCCATTTTTATAATGCTTTTATGATGTAATGCAACAAGTATTTTTTAACCTGATAAAGATGTATTATTTTGCAAAATCCTTTATAATGAAATGAAATGTCGTTTTAAATGTTTCCGCAGCAATGTTTATTTAAGATAAATGTACATATATGTTTTAAGTATGATGATTGTCCAGCTGTGAGCGTCCCAGGAACGGGGCCTTACAAGTTGGTATCAGATACAAAGTTTAAGTGAAACGGGTAAGTTTTCAAAATAAACCTAAACTTAAACTAAAAATGGGACGGAAAGGGAAGGGATGCCAGTCCTAGTAGTTGCGTGCCATCAGGTTTTTTCTTAATGTTAACCGGTATTATCTGCGCTTGTGATGTGGTTTATGTGCTGCTTGTAGATTTAGATACTGATGTAGTCAGGATAGGTAATGCTTGTAGTATGAAGAGTAAAGTAAGTGGCTAATCACAACTGACCATTGTAATTAGGGACTTACTATACTGACATAAACTGAGCTCTTCCCTTGAATGATTGTGTTGGTGTTTAAATCTTTCAGTGTGTGTTAGAGGATGGCCAGTGGTAGATCATCAAAAGCTTCGCATGGTGGGGGTGGACGTGGTGCTGAACCACGGGTGACGAGAGGAAGGCCTAGAGACGAAAAGGAGGTTCATGAAGAACCTGAGACCCCTCATTCGGAGGGCGGTGATGAGAGTGCTAACTTGAGAGCCTCAGTAAAGGAGGATGTTGTGGAAGAAGTTCATCAGGTCATGTAGACAATCTTACTGTCTGTGGTGACCGAAGTTATTAAGGCTGTGAGGGAAGGAGAAAGGAAGGAAAGAAGTATACATGTATCTGATGATGAAGAAGAAGAGGAAGAAGAAGAGCCTACGCCGGAGGCGGCACGAGGTTGTAACTACGAGGCATTTCAAAAGTGCAAGCCCCCCACTTTTGATGGTAATGGCACTGCTGCTGCTGCTCACAGATGGGTGAGAGAAATGGAAGTTGTTCGGAATATCAGCGAGTGCCGGGAAGACCAGAAAGTGAAATTTGCTGCCCACTCGTTCGTGGACTCGGCTCTATGTTGGTGGAACAATATAGTCCAAGCCGAGGGTAGTCGGGCAATTGGGAGGATGAGATGGTTTGAACTGAAGAAGTTGGTGATTGAGTAATTCTATCCTCATAGGGAAATGGATAAGGTGGAAAGGGAATTCCTGCAGCTGGAGGTAGGAACCATGACACATCAACAATACACCACTAAATTCAACAAAATGGCACGGCTGGTGCCGGATTAGGTGACGCCTATATCACGAAAGATTAAGAGGTACATTCAAGGCTTGCCGGCGGATATCCGTAGGCACGTGGTCGTTGCCCGACCAAGCATGTTTAGGTCGACAGTTGATTTGGCAGGAAGGTTGTATGACGAACGAGAGGTGGTGGTGGCTGAGGTGAGCAAGAAGGGTGGTGGCGACCAGAATTGGAATGGGAAAAGGTTCGGTCGGAGTGGTGCCTCGACGAGTAACAAGAAGGCACGGGTGGATGATCGTTGTGTGGTCATGCCTGGTACGGGATCGAAGAGGTGTGGCAAATGCGGGAAGGAGCATTCGGGAGAATGCAAATGGGGATCAAACATCTGTTTCAAGTGTGGAAGTCTGGTCATATGGCTAGAGATTGTGGAATTATAAGGTGTTTCAACTGTGGGGAAATTGGTCACATGAGTAGAGATTGTAAGAAGCCAACGGCTGAGGGTTCTTGGGTGAAGAAGACTGGAGGTGAAGGACTGAGGGCGAGCACCAGAGCGTTTACAATGACACAGGAGGAGGCTAGGATGGACCCTTATGTCGTGTCAGGTACGTTTCTAGTAATCAAACTTTAGCCTTTGTGTTATTCGATTCTTGTGATAGTAAGAGTTTCATTTCTACTGCTTTCTGTGCTAAAAGAATATAAATGCGCCCTTTGATGTAGAAACTGCCATAGGTAAGTCCACCAAGATTCTGAGGTGATAGAAGGATGTGAGCTGGAATTAGAAGGTCATAAGTTTCCGGTTAGACCTCGTGATGACCTTAGGTGGTTTCGATGTGGTTCTTGGGATGGATTGGTTAGAGAACTACGAGGTGAACATTGTGTGTCGCAAGAAGATGATTTGTTTGACAGCGCCTGACGGGAGTTTGGTGACGGTTTATGGTGATCGAGTCACTACGATTCTGAAAGTGATTTCGATGGCAGTGGCAGGAAAGTGTATGAGGCGTGGATGTAGCGCCTACTTGGATTATGTGAAGGATGTGGAAACACCAACACAATAGCTATCCGATGTCTTGGTTGTGTGTGACTTTCCAGATGTGTTTCGCAAAGACTTACCAGGAGTTCCACCTCACTGCGAGATCGAGTTTCAGATTGATTTGATACCAGGTGACCAACCTGTTGCCAAGGCACTGTATCGGCTGGCTCCTACTGAGATGAAAGAATTGATGGAGAAATTGCAAGAGATGCTTGAAAAGGGGTTTATTAGACCGAGTATCTCTCCTTGGGGTGCTCCGGTCTTATTCGTGAAGAAGAAAGACGGTAGTATGAGGATGTGTATTGACTACCTTGAGCTGAACAAGTTGACAATAAAGAACCGATACCCCTTACCAAGAATTAATGATTTGTTTGATCAGCTCAAAGGTTCCAGTTGGTTCTTAATTATAGATCTTCGATCGGGCTACCATCAGTTAAAGGTGAAAGAGTAGGATGTCCCTAAAACAGCTTTTCGTATGCATTATGGTCACTACGAGTTCCTTGTTATGTCATTTTGTTTGACTAACGTGCCAGCTGATTTTATGGACTTGATGAACCGAGTGTGTCGGCTGATGTTGGATAAATCAGTGATTGTGTTTATCGATGATATCCAGATGTATTCCAAGAGTGAAGAGGAGCATGTCGGTCACATTCGAGAGGTGATGGAGACGTTGAGAAGGGAGGAGTTGTATGCTAAATTCTCCAAATACGCATTCTGGTTGTGCGAGGTCCAATTCTTGGGTCATGTGGTGAATCCTGAAGGGATTATGGTGGCCCCGGCAAAGGTGGAGGCAGTGATGCAATGGAAGTCTCCAAAGACGCCGTCCGAGATTCATAGTTTCTTAGGTTTGGCAGGGTACTACAGGAAGTTCATTCAAGACTTCTCTAAGATCGCTTCTCCACTAGCCAAGTTGACCCGAAAAGATGTGAAGTTCGTATGGGGTCAAGCTCAAGAGAAGGCATTCGAGGAATTGAAAGTGAGGTTGACTCAAGCTCCTGTTCTGTCATTACCCGATGGAAGTGAAGATCTGGTGGTTTATTCTGATGCTTCCTACTCGGGGTTGGGGTGTGTGTTAATGGAGAGGGGAAAAGTTATACCCTATGCATCCCGATAGTTGAAGGTTCATGAGGTCAACTACCCTAGTCATGACTTGGAGCTAATAGTTATGGTCTTTGCGTTAAAGATTTGGAGGCACTACCTATACGGTACAAAGTGCACCATATTCACCGACCATAAGAGCTTGAAGTACTTCTTTGAGCAAAAGGATTTGAACATGAGGTAGAGAAGATGGTTGGAGCTTATAAAATATTATGATTGCGAGATCATTTACCATCCGGGTGCCCTTAGCGGAAAAGAGAGACCCGAGCCAATTTAGGTGAAAGCGTACCAGTTGATCATGACCTATGATGTGATGAAGCAAGTCAAAGAGTTTCAAGATGCGGCATTGAAAGAAGATCATCTTAACTCAGAAAGAATGAGAGGTCTGGTTGCGGAATTAGGTGAAAACACACTTGGTGTTAGAACCCGATTTGGATGAATGTGGATTCCTCGTTTTGTGGATCTACGCATAAAGATCATGGGCGAAGCTCATAAGACTCGATACTTTATTCATCCTGATGCTACAAAGATGTACCAAGACATGAAGAAAGATTATTGGTGGCCGGGTATGAATCGTGATGTGGTGGAGTATGTGAGTAAGTGCCTTACTTGCTTGTAAGTGAAGGCGGAGCATTAGAAGCCGTATGGGAAGATCCAACCTTTGGATATACCAGAATGGAAGTGGGAGCACATCACCATGGATTTTATTACGAAGCTATCGCATACCGTGCGAGGGTACGGTGCCATATGGGTGATAGTTGACCGTTTGATGAAGAGTGCTCACTTTCTACCGATCCGCAAGACATATTCATCCGAGATATTGGTTGATCTTTTCATTAAGGAAATTGTAACTCATCATGGTGTGCCGGTGTCTGATCATGACACCCGGTTTACATCAAAATTTTGGAAGAAATTCCATGATGCTATGGGATGAGGTTGCATATTAGCACTGCTTATCATCCTCAGACAGATGGTTAGTCAGAAAGGACCATTCAGACGCTGAAGGATATGCTTCGTGCATGTGTTATCGATTTTGGAGGAAGTTGGGATGACCACTTACCGTTAGCTGAGTTCTCATATAACAACAGTCATCATGCGAGCATTGGTATGCCCCTTATGAGATGCTATAGGTAGGAGATGCCAAACACCCGTGTATTGGGGTGATATTGGTCAGAAAGAGTTAGGTAGTGTCAAGGTAATCGAGGCTACGACTGAGAAGCTTGAAAAGATCAAAGCCTTCATGAAGGCAGCCAAAGATAGATAGAATTCGTATGTTGATTAACGATGTAGACCGATTGATTTCCACATGGGTGACAGGGTTATGTTGAAAGTCTACCTTGTAAGGGTATTATTTGGTTCCAAAATTGGTGCAAGTTGAGCCCAAGATACATAGGGCCTTTCCGAATCATTGCTAGAGTAGGAGAGGTGGCCTATAAATTGGAGTTACCAGATGAGTTAAGTGGAATTCACCCGACATTCCATGTATCTCATCTGAGAAAATGTCTAGCAGATGAAGATGTGATTGTTTCACTAAAGGATATCGAAGTAGATGAACGGCTCAATTATGTAGAGCAACCAGTTGCAATCATTGATCGAAAAGAGAAGAGGCTGAGGAATAAAGTGGTTCCTCTTGTGCGGGTTCAGTGGAAGCACAGGAAGGGATCCGAGTCTACGTGGGAGGCTGAAGAAGAGATGATGCAGCATTACCCATAATTGTTTGAGGAATAACAGGTTTTGGGGATGAAACCTATATAAGGGGGTGGACTTGTAACACCCGGTTATCTCTTAAAGTCAAAGAAAGAAGAATAAAGTGAAGAAAAAGAAAGAAAATATATTTTACCCAATTTAAGGGGTAAAAAGTGTCAAATGGACAAAACTTTGAAAATGTTGGTGAATAAAGGTGATGGCCGCCCACTCTTGCACATCACCTTTCTGCTTACGGTAACTAGAGAGATAAAGTGCAGAGTTTTCGGGTTTTGAAGAAGAACTAGCTGAGAATTTGAATTCAAGGTAAGAATTCATGGTTTTATGGTATTCTTAGCCGGTTATGTCCTCAGGTGTATGCTTATGTGTGTTTGTGTGTGTTCGGGTGTACGTTTTTAGTGGGTTTCTAGGCAGTTGAAATCATTGCAAACAAGTTTGGAAGAAGCCATACTCAAGAGCTGCAAAGGATGTATGTTTTTACATGTTTTAACTGATTTTGGGGCTGAAAATGCATGGATGTATGTTTTTACAAAACTGAGTTTTATACCAGTATGTTTGAATGTGTGTATGATGATGTTATGGTGTGATTCTGGACTGTGTTCATGATTTGATGATGTTATGATTGTGTTTTTGAGGCTTAGAATGTAAGAGTATTGAAGGAAATGCAGATGAGTATTAAAGGAAATGCGGATGAGTAAAGTCAATACGGAAGAACTATAACAAATGCGGATGAAGTAGAAGAAATGCGGATGAACTATAACAAATGCGGATGAACTAAGACAAATGCGGATGAACTAAAGCAAATGTGGATGAACTAAAGCGAATGCGGATGAACTAAAAGAAATGCGGATGAACTAAGACCAATCAGATGAACTAAGGCAAATGCGGATGAACACTTAGAATAATCCTGACTTTTTGGAGAAAGGTGTAATTTAGGCTTTGACTTGGGAGGTTCCCGGGGGCTTTGTAAGTTGACTTTTAAGGTCATAGATGTTATGATGGGCTTGTTATGATGTATGATTAATGCTTATGTATGATGGTTTGTATGATGTATGTTATGTATGTATGATGCCCTGTATGATGATCTTGTATGTGTATGTTAATGTTCCTGTTATGTATGTTTATCTTCCCGTGGCTTTACGTTGAATGTTAATGAATGAAATGAGAGTATTATGTAACGTAAAGTGGAAGATAATGAATAGAGGAACGAAATGAAAGAATGCATGCATTAATGAATGAACGAACAACAGAACGGATTGCAAGCAAATGTATGGAGGTTTACACTCAATGAGGAGTGTTAGCTCAACCGTGTGTGGGTTAGCTACCCTATGAGGATGCACACTGGGGCTTAATCCGTATGATTAAGCAAATGTATGGAGGTTCACACCCAATGAGGGGTTGTCAGCTCAACTGTGTGCGGTTTAAATACCCCATGAGGATGCACACAGGGGTTTATTCTTTGTGATTGACCTTATGTATGGGGTCCTTGTCGCTTAACCCTAAATGAATTGCTTGATGTTCTAGAGGGGGGTTAAGCACATGACATGACCTAGATGGAAATGAAAGATAATAAATGTACGAAACGAACGATGGTGAAGATAATAAATATTATCTTTGTGTACGTACGATGTGTGATCACATTTTAAAACCTGTTATGATTGAATGAAAGTAAAGAACGATTTTAAACGAAAAATAAAGTATGTTTTATTATAAAACTAGAACTCACCCAGCAACGCTAACTTTTTATGCATTTTCTAGTTGCCAGGTGAGCATTGCTGAGGATGGCGCAGGGCAACTACTTGGCTCTTTTTGAATGGCATCCATTTTTATAATGCTTTTGTGACGTAAACAAGTATTTTGTAACCTGATAACGATGTATCATTTTGCAAAAGCCTTTATAATGACATAAAATGTCGCTTTAAATGTTTCCGCTGCAATGTTTATTTAAGATAAATGTAAATATATGTTTTAGTGCGATGATTGTCCAGCTTTGAGCATCCCGCGAATGGGGCCTTACAAAAATGGGACACATTAATCCAAGGAACATGAATCATTTGGTACAGAATGATTTAGTGAATGGAGTAATTGTGAAAAACTTCCAACTTCCAGATTTTTGTGTAGCGTTTAAGAAAGGGAAACAGACCAAGAAGGCCCACAAGGAAAAGAAATCTCATTCAATTGATCTTCCTCTTGAGGTTATACACATGGATTTGTTTGGCCCTGTCAGTATAAAGAGCATTATTGGTGATCTTTATTGCTTTGTAGTAACAGATGATTACACAAGGTTCTCTTGGGTGATGTTTCTGAAAGCCAAATCAGAAACTTTTGAATCATTCGAACAGCTTGTTACTACTTTGGAATCACTCTACAAGCTGAAGGTAAGACAGATCCAATCAGACAATGGAACTGAGTTCAAGAATCAGTGGATGGAGGCATACTGTAGAGAAAGAGGAATTGTACATCAATTTACCTCATCCTACACTCCACAAATGAATGGTGTTGCTGAAAGGAAAAATTGTAGCTTGATAGAGACTGCCAGGACAATGCTAGTTGACTCGAAACTTCTGGAATGAGGCGGTGGCTAATGCTTTTTATACACTCAATCGAGTCTTAGTGGTCAAACGACATGGGAAAACATGTTATGAACTGCTCCAGCGACGTAAATCCAACCTGGAGTATCTAGAACTGTTTGGCGCACCATGCATGCTACTGAAGAAAACTCAGATAGGAAAGTTTAGTGAGAAGGTAGAAGAAGGTATCTTTCTCGGATACAGCATAACAGACAAGAGAGTTTATAACAACTCAGTGGGTCAGGTAGAAGTGTGGTGCAACGTTGATGTTCAAAGATTCACCACCCCCTACAGGAAAAGGACCCTCTTTCTTCTTCGACTATGAGGGATTCTTTAAATCCTTCAATCTACCTTCCTCTCCCGCTGATGATGAGCTGTCAGCAAGGATGATCTATGATATTCTAAACACATAACCACAAGATTCGTCAGTATCGGTTCCACTAGACGAATCCTCTAATCCTTTAGGGGGAGCAATTGATGTAAGTGACTTATCTTCTGATGATGAAGCAGTTGAGACTGCAAATGAGGAACAGGAGGAACTGGTTCCCAGAAATGAAAGTACACAAACATCACATCCTGATGCCTCTGACACATCGAAACCTCATACTCCAACAGCTTCAGATCCTGAACCTGAGTTTAACAATCTGGATAATGAGGTGGTTGTTCCAACTACTCCTGGATCTCAGCTAAATGTTTATCATCCCTTGAACAATGTCATTGGGGGTGTTAGATCAGGAGTATAGACCAGAAATTAACTATAATCAACTGATTATGCCTCGGTAATGGAAAAGGGATATCTTCACAATGGTGCATATCGATGTTTTATGTCTCAATTTGAGCCAAAATATGTGAGTGAAGCCTTAAATGATGAGGCATGGGTCAGTGCAATGCAAGAAGAACTCCTACAGTTCAAGAAGTTAGGAGTATGGACCCTTGTGGACAAACCAAAAGGTGCTAAGGTAATCGGTACTAAATAGGTGTTGAAATGCAAGAAAGATGACCAAGTGTTCATAATAAGGAATAAGGCTCGACTTGTAGTTCAAGGATTTCGACAAGTCGAAGGTATAGATTACAATGAAGTGTTTGCACCGGTGGCAAGGATGGAAGCAATACGTATATTTCTAGCATATGCATCCTTCTACATGAGGATTAAAGTCTATCAACTAGATGTGAAGAGTGCATTCCTTTATGGGGAAATCCGTGAGACGGTCTATGTCAGTCAACCCGAAGGATTTGAGGATCCTTATCATCAGGATAGAGTTTACAAACTAGACAAGGCTCTTTACGGGCTCCATCAAGCTCCTAGAGCCTATTATGAGAAACTCTCAACTCATCTTGTGAAACACGGTTTTCACAGAGCAGTGATAGATTGTACATTGTTTATCAAAGAAAAAGATGGTGATTTACTGTTGGTACAGATTTATGTTGATGAAATAATCTTTGGTTCTAAAAACAAAGAATTATGTAAAGAATTTGAATCTGTAATGAAAGCAGAATTTGAGATGAGTGCCATGGGGGAGATGAAGTTCTTTCTCGGGTTACAGGTGGATCAAACACCAAACAAAATCTTCCTACATCAAACCAAGTATGTAGGAGATATCCTCAGTCGATTCGACATGGAGAATGCTTCAGCAGCTGGAACTCCACTTGCCACGAACTATGACGTGGCACCCGACGAAAATTGTGATCTGGTTGATGCCACCATGTACTGAGGAATGATCAGATCTCTCATGCACCTCACAGCCTCACATCCTAATATTATGTATGCGACATGTCTTTGTTCCAAATATCAGGCAAAACCAAAAGTAAATCACCTCATCGTGATCAAAAGGATTTTTCGTTATCTGAAGGGTACTCCAACACTCGGGTTGTGGTATCCTCATGATGATAACTTTGAGCTTACAGCGTACAGTGACTCGGATTATGGCAGTTGCAAAATGAATTACAAGTCAACATCAACGGGATGTTAGTTCTTTGGTAGGCGGTCAGTCACCTGGCAGTGTAAGAAGCAGACCTCCGTTGCTCTATCAACTGTGAAGCTGAATACGTTGCTGCTGCAAGTTGCTATTCACAAATCATCTGGATACAACAGCAAATGCGCGACTATGGTTTGAAATTTTCTAACACCCCTATTTTTGTTGATAATTCTACTGTTGTTGTTGTCACCAAAAATCCAGTCCAACACCCTAAAACTAAAAACATCGGTATTAAATATCACTTTATACGTAAATGTTTTAAAAATCATTTATTCGATGTTGTTAATATAAATACGGATTTTCAACGCGCCAACCTCTACACTAAAGCATTTGATGAACCTAGGTTTTTATATCTTTTAGAGGTTAATGGCGTGAAAAAGAAAAGTGAAGTGATTCTAGAAGAAGAAA